>VJMH01007536.1:0-54907 GCA_009835185.1 Aphanomyces stellatus
CCATCCCCACCATGACCCTCACCGTCTCCGTCATCATTGGCTCCGTCCGTCCCGGTCGCCAAGGCCTGCGCGTCGCCAAGTTCATCGCCGCCAAGCTCGAATCCGTCGGCTTCAAGGTCCACTTGATCGACCCGATCGAGCTCAACTTGCCCTTGTTCGTCGGTCGCTTCGACTACCTCCCCGAAGACAAGAAGACCGACGAGCTCAAGGCGCTCAAGGCCAAGCTTGTCGAGTCGGATGCGATTGTCGCTGTCACCCCCGAGTACAATCACTCGTTCTCGCCCGTGATTGCCAACACTTTGGACTACTTCTACGCGGAATTCCTCTTCAAGATTGCCGGCATTGTTTCGTACTCGGCTGGTCCGTTTGGCGGTGTCCGCGCCGTCGGCCCCCTCCGCCCCTTCTTTGGCGAGTTGGGCCTCACCACAATCCCCAAGGAATTGCCCGTCCCCGTCGTCCAAAATCTCCTCAACGAAGATGGCACGATCCAAGCCACGGCGGGCCAAAGCGGCGAATCGCTTGAAAAGGGGGCGACTGAATTTGCCAACCAATTGCAATGGTACGCCAAGGCCCTCAAGGCCGCCCGCGCCGAAGGCACTCCCTAAATGCGACGTTGTTGCCGTCGTCCTTAATGTCTAATTCATCATTGCAATTGCCACCGTGGTCATCAGTTGTCGTCCTGAATGTTCACCTACGAATTGGCTAGAAACCCATTCAAGACATTTGATCTATGCAGTTGAATGCATGCAATATAGACACCTTATTGTATTAGTCCTAGCTTTCGTCTCTATTGGCCAACCTGCGACAGGCGACGTGTTGCCAAAGCATTCGAATGTAACGAAGACGTTCGGGGACATTTGACACTTGTGTCATTCTTTCAAGTTGGTCCTTAAGCACAATGGGTACTAGTTCCAACGCAGTAAAAGTCACGTACTCTCTCTAATATCCTACGCAATGAGAACTCTTCTTCGTGTTGCATGACCACCGACCACCCCATCGACTGACTGCCTCCATCGCCTTTCGTGGCATTTGCACTTGAACACATTAACCTCTCTATATGAATATCGAATGTGAAAGGTTTCAGTAACACCAGCAAAAAACACACCATCATTGCGCGGCACCATGAGCTGGGAGTCGTTGAAGACGCAGTTGGAGCAGTTTATCTTTATCGTCAACAGCACCCAGACAAAGGACTTCCACACGTGGAACACCACTGCGCTTCATCATGCATGGGACTGGACGCTCTTCGTGCAGCAAGCATCCATGCGCGCCGACGCAGAGACGATCTCCAAGATCGACGACGCCTTTCGCTACGACACGCTTCCCTCGTGGAGCTCGTCCACGCAGTTCAGTCTCTCCCTTCTTCACAATGGTTCCTTCTTTGAGGTTCTCGCCATGTCTGACTATCTGTAGCTCCCCGCGATTTCCTCCGTGCGCTCGTCTGCAGTCCGTACCTCGTCACGCATCCCCTTCGATCGGAGCTCTTCCAGACCATTGCATACCTCTACCCTCAGCTTCCTCCAACCAACGAGCATCGTGTTTCACCATCGTTCGACTTGCTTGACGTACGCGTTTGCCGCCATGTCTTCGACACTTCCCGTCATGTAGGATTTGATGACGCGATTGCAACTGCAACGTACGGCGTCCGTGCTCACTCGCTTGGGGGCAACCTTGACCGACAAACTCACGACTGTCTCTGGTACTCTCCTCTCTTGCTCATGCATTTTTCATTTTCTTGCAGTCGCAGGTCGCGCATTTCATATTCCGTCGCTCTCGTCGTGGAAGATGTCTGCATCGACTCTCTCCATGCTTGCACTGGCCCATGGACTCCACCGACAGACTTTGTCTCGCTTGCACCACGACGCTTCCTCATGGAGCGTCTGTTCGACCCAATTGGGCGGGATGTTCAACGACAGCCACGCCACGGATGATGCCTTTTGCCTCGGCAAGGTTTGTACATCTCTGTCCATTGATATCCAATCATGGATCGTAGGAGATTGTCGTCCAAGCGGCTCTTTTTGAATGGCCAGACGAGGCCGCGAGGCAGCGACTCGTCGATCTCATCCAACAATCCGTCACGGACATGCCCACCAGGTTTGCCGACAACTGGAGAACGGCGTCGGATGGATTTAATTACCCGACTAGGATGTTGGAGATCAGTCCATGGCTAGCAAGCCAGCTTTGCGAGGTCATTCCATCACTCGCGATCGACTACGTGGCATGTGTCGTGGCCCATTCTACCGATGCACCAGGTACATCATTGCGGCGCACGCCTTGTAACTCTGATGTCGATCGCAGCAAGACCGTGGCCCAAAGTGTCACTCAAGGAACGATTGGGGTGCTTGTTGGCGTGTCAGCATCCACAACTGACTGCCTTTTGTGAAAAATGCATTGTCCACGGTAACTTACTTGAGATGCTAGCACCACAACCCTAACGACACCATCAATTCCACCACACGAATGTCACACTCGCGACCGCCTTCTGCACTCAAGAAAAGAGTCGTCCTTCCAGGTGCGCGCCGCTTCTGGCCGTCGCAGAGGCGGGGGGCTGTGGGAATTATAAAGTACGAGATTCGCATCGTCTAATCCATATCCTCCTCTTCATCATGCCATCCTTGTGTCGTATGGCAACGTGAGTTCCTACACTTGTCGATGCTTCCGATGCTGACATGATGGCTCTTACCTGAATGGGCGTCTCGGATTGGTCCGTGGCGATCCATGACACCGTCATGGACCAATCAAAACGCGCGGTGGATTCAGCACCTCGCGCCTCTATTATACCGGGCTCGCATTAAAATCACGAATTTTAATGCCGCGGCTCGATTCTTCCTTACAACTCCGCAGACAGACGGGATAAAAATGAGACAGCTTGTGAATAAAATTACTGCCACGAATCCGCGTCTGCGATTGGCCAGGTGGTTCTGTCATGCAATTCAACGAGAGAGAGAGCCTGCAAACGCGAGAATATCGCGAGACGAGAAGCGCGCGTCCAAGATGGAGTGTGCCGCCGGACTCTTCAGCTGCTACACAGGCAACTGCTTCGGGGAAGCCCAGCCCGATGACATGCGCGCGACCACCGACCGAAACGTACGTCCGTCCGTCCCCTCTCTCGGCCTCATGTGCAACTTTGTGTAGCCGTGTCCCCAACTCTTCAAGCTCAAGTCACTCCTTGTCCACGTCCCATCATGCAACAGTGTACTACGTTTGGGGTCAACCAACTGTAAGATTGCTTGCTTGCCGACGGGGCTCGTGAAGAAAATTGTGTTTCTCTATTTGCGGGGGCGGTACGAAATCGCCGCCGCGGCGTCGGCGGCGTCTTCCACAGACGTGACCGACAGCGAAGGCGAGGACGCCGAGCTACCCGGCGACGACGAAGGGAAGGAACACACTGGCAGCGAACGTCAAGGGGCTCTCTTTGGACACGCTGCGTATGCGTCGACGACATCGATTACGTCGTCACTCCATTCGATGCGGGAAGCGTACAACTTTGCGCGGACGTTTTCGAACGTCGAAAGCACGGGGAGTTCCGAATCCCCCAACGGACTCGACCTCAAGGTGCTCCAGGATTCGTACATGCTGACGTTCCGGAAGGGTGGCAAGGAGAAGGAACAGGTCGAAGTGAAGCTCTTCATGGTAAATGCGAGCCCCCCGCCGACCACCGACACGTCGGCGTCGCCGCCGGCGCGCGACTTGAAGATTGTCAACGTTCTCTTGCGCGACAACTTGTGGGTGGATGTGCTCGTGTCCGAGGACTCACCGGCGTCGGCGCCGCTCAACACGACCGACGTGCTCGAGTCGCAGATGGTGTTCCAACTCTTCCGATGCGACGACTGCGGCGACTTTGACGCGTGTGCGTGCGACGCACCGCGGCCCGAGACGATCTGGCGCCGCGAAGAAGACATACGGTTGGACGAATGTGTGGTCAAGAAGCGCCGCAACGGCCAGTACCTCTGGCAGGACCACCTCCTCCACTTCCCGACGCTGCACAAATGCTCGGCCATCTGCGACGTCCCACTCGGCGTGCTCAACCTCTTCCTCGTGTCTGCCGACCACGCCGTCACGACCGAGTTTGACGTGGCCATCACGTCGAGCAAGAAAGTCGTCGATCTCTCGGACGAAGTCTACATTGTACAAGAATGTGCTTGTCGTCGATCTCACGTGTGCACTTTGGTAGATGTTTTGCATCACAGTGTGTCATGGCGAACTCAAGTGGCACATTACGAGGCGGTTCCGCGATTTCACGCACATGCACACGCTCCTCGTGAAGGAACTCCACTTGACCGCATCGGAGCTCGCGGATTTGCCCAAGTTGCCGCCCAAGACTTGGTAGGAGACGGTGGTGTAACGATCTGTGTTGAGTGTCGTCGTCCTAGGCTACCCACGACCGACTCGCAGTTTATCCATGAACGCCAACTGCTCCTGGAAACGTATTTGCGGCAAATGACGTTGCACACCGGGGCTATGCAATCGGTTGCGTTTCTCTCCTTCCTCGGGGGTACACTTGCTCAAATGGGTTGATGTTGATGATTCCACTAGCGCTGTCGTCCCCCCGTTTGGAGCACGAATGGATCAGCGGCGTCCCCCGCGATGTGATCCATCTCCGCATCCTCCACCGCTACGTCGAACTGGGCGACATTTTGCTTTTCCAGTCAAAAAATTCCATGAGCGGCATGCAGCGCACGGTGGGCTGGATTGAAGGAGTGCCCAAATGACGACGCACGTGGCGTAGGTGACCGGGGCCGAATGGGACCACGTGGCCATGGTCGTGGAAGGTCCGCGCGTGCCCAACAAAGCACCCAAGTTCATGTTGCTCGAAGCGACGGGCGACGGCGTCACGGTCATGCCGCTCGTCTCGCGCATCCTGGCGTACAATTCGTGTTTCATCAACTACATTGCGTTGCGAAAGCTGCGCATGCCGCCGAGTGCGCGAGAGGCTTTTCGGACGCGCCTCCTAGCTTTCCTCCACAAGGTACACCTGATGCCATCAAGGTCGAAGAAACGCATCGTGCATGTAGGTCGAGGGCAAGCCATATAGCATGACGTTGGACAAACTCATGCGGCCGTCGGAAACAAATGCCAACTTGTCTGGTTTTTTCTGCTCGGAACTGGTTTGTCATTGCCCGTTTGGGTCTGTCATTGTGACGCAAACATAGATTGCCGCGGCGTTGAAAGCGTCGGGCTTGATTGACGACTCGTTTGCTGCGAGCTCGTTCTGGCCAGGCAGCTTTGGCAGCGGCCAGGAAGTCGACCGCGAATTGGCGCGCCACGACGCGTACTTGGAAGAGGAAGTTGTGATCGACTGCCGAGTGCTAGAAATTGCGCTGGCCAACAAGGACGAACACGGGGTCGGCACGGTCGTGCACCACAACGACTAAACTTGTACAAACGAAATTGATATAAAGACAAGCGTGGATTAACTCAATTTGGAAAAGGCTGTGGCGGATGCGTAGACGTTGATGCCATGGAAGGCCAGGTTGGGGAAAAAGACGACATGGGCATACTCGTAGCGGACCTTGTCGGCCGGGTGCTCATTCTGCAACGCCATCAGAGTGGGAATTTCCGACGCCAGCAGATGGGAATAGAATTGCAACACCGACCCGAAAAAGCCATAGCTGAAGAAAAACAACCACGACTGACCCGTGAGAGTCGCCAACGTTCCGCCCACCAAGTAGCCGTAAGCTACAGTCGGGAAGAGGGGGTTCTTGACCAGCGAGAAGAAACACATGAACACACCGAAGGCGACATTCACATGGAAGATATGGGGCTGGAGGAAAGCGCCATCGATAGACGCGGGAAGGTAGTGCCACGCAGCTTGAACGGCGACAAGGAAAAGCGAGCCACAGATGGCGGCGCCGAGGTTCAGTTGGTGACGGAACCCAGCGAGATAACAGAGTAGTAAAGTCGATATGAACGTCCCGAGAAGGATGAGGGACATGAGTTCTCCGTGGGGAACGATGATGGGGGCAGCAACCAAAGCCGCCCCAAGGCTCCAAACAGAGGCAAACTGGACCCAAAGAGGAGCAGAGGTTGAGTAGAGGACGAGGTAACCAACCCAGACCACGAACGTGCTCACGGAGAGCGGACCAAATGTCATCGAGGGGAAGAAGAGGTCGTCAAGGACTCGGAGGAGACAAAAATTGCCCGTGAGCTGGACAACCAAGCAAACAATGTGGAGTGCGAGGTTGGAGGCGGTCATGTGGTTGACGAGGAAGTGCTTGAGGGCGACGGCGTAGGAGTCCCCGATGGCGGCATTGATGAGGGGCTTCCATGGGAAGCAGTAGAACTGCGGTGCCACGAACAGGGACGACTGAAGGACCAATGTTGCCATTGCAAAGAGAATTCAAAAATGATCAAATCGAGACGGTTTTGCCCATTTGACCTCAACGCAACAATTGCGCGAAAATCTTCACTACTTTTGGGCCAATCAAATAGAAGTATTGTTGTTCAAGCGTTTGGATTGGTTCTTGTTTGTGCTTTGTCATCAGGAGGAATTCCCTCGTTGAGGGGCTAACTCACAAACGCACCCAATACGACATCAGCACCCATTTCAAAATAATACTCCTTTGAAATATACATATTGGGAGTGAGTTAGATATTCCACAGGCCACGTTCGGGAGCGGCACGGCGCAAGCGCCTACCTGCCGCTTGCCCGACGAGAAAAATACAATCAACCCCCTTTATCATGGAAAGACTGGGGCCCACTTCTGGCAAAGCAAGTGCCAGCACAGAATTATACGCCAGACCTCCGCTACGCTCCGGAGGGCGCAATTGTGTTGGAAAATCAGCTGTCGTCGATCGCAACGAGCAGGTTTGGAATTATTATTAGATTTCTGGAATTTGACACCCATTCACTCCTGGTGTTGGTGCATTTGTGGCATTTAGTGATTCAACGAGGGAATTCCTCTTGTCAACAGATAGGCCAAGGCAGACTCGATTTGATTGGCTGGAAGGGCACCCGTTTCGCCAATCACAGTCATCCCAATGTTGAAGAAGTGAACACAAAATCGGAATTTCTCCATGCACTTTTGATCAAAGCTTGTCAAATGGCCAACCTTTACGAATGAACTCGCAAACACAAAACACGTGGAGGCTCCCAGGCTTGACTCAGCTCAACGTACAGCGAATGGTGATCGTTCGTTGGTATTCCACAGGATGTCGCTGACATCGTTGCTTACCTCTTGCTTTGTCAATGTGATGGCCCCAAGCCCCAGATGCAACTCCCCGAAGATACCTGTCAAAGCCATGGGTGACGGCTCCTTGTCATGTGCGCGATCGATCGATGTTGTTTGACAATTCAAAATTGACATGTACTCCGGTGTACTCTTTAAACTGACTTTTGAGATTTGCCCGCCGCGAGGCGGTAGATGTCGATGCCGTGGAAGGCGAGGTTGGGGAAAAAGACGACGTGGGCATATTCGTAGCGAATCTTGTCGGCTGGGCTTTCTTTTTGCAACGCAATTAACGTTGGGATTTCCGACGCCAGTAGATGCGAGAAGCCTTGCAAGACGGACCCAAAGAAGCCGTAGCTAAAGAAGAACAGCCACGACTGACCTGTGAGAGTCGCCAAAGCGCGACCGACAAAGTAGCCGTAGGCAACAGTCGGGAGGAGAGGGTTCTTGACCATCGAGAGGATAAACATCACCACACCAAACACAAGATTCACGTGAAAGAGGTGGGCCTGGAGGAGTGCACCATCGATGTACTGAGGAAGGTAATACCACCCGCCGTGGATGGCAACAAGGAAGAGCGAGCCAAAGGTGGCGGCGCGGACGTTTAGCTGATGGCGGAACCCCCCAAGGAAGCAGAGAGCCAATGTGGATAAAAACATACCGACAAGAGCAAGGGACATGAGTTCTCCGTGGGGAACGATGATAGGGGCAGCTACCACGGCCGCCCCCAGGCACCACGTAGACGCCAATTGGGCCCAAAGAGGAGCAGAGGTGGAGTTGAGGACGAGGTAACCAACCCAGACCACGAATGTGCTCACGGAGAGCGGACCAAAGGCAATTGAAGGGAAGAAGAGGTCGTCAAGGACGCGGAGGAGACAAAAATTCCCCGTGAGCTGGACGATTAAGCAGACAAAATGGAGCGCGAGATTGGAGGCGGTCATGTGGTTGACGAGAAAGTGCTTGAGGGCGACGGCGTAGGAGTCCCCGATGGCGGCATTGATGAGGGGCTTCCATGGGAAGCAGTAGAACTGCGGTGCCACGAACAGGGACGACTGGAGGACCAACGTGGTCATCGGCAAGAGAATTGAAATCTCCAATACTCTTTGTCATGATTGGCTAAATTGGGACACTTTCGGATTTTCCGGATAACGCTCTTCACACATAAGTTGCGCTAATTTCCTGAGCTTTGGCGCAGATGATATTCATGACAAATAGGACTCATGAATGTACGAGTCGCTATCAGTTGACCTTGTAGCCATCAAATACACGCTGACAGCTCGGTTTTCCACCCAATGGTTGATGAGGCAGGTGCAAGAAATCCATTGCATGGCGCGACTCTTCAATGGCATTCGCATCGTCCCCGTTGAACTTCAGTACTTGCGAAGGGTAGCATTTGAGTGGAAGATCTCACGACGTGGCAATCATGCAATCTCGCATGGGTTGGACTCATCCCTCGATGACAAGCTTGCACGCTCGCCATCGATACCTGCAGTTGCGGTCATGCAACGAGTATTGCCACCCTCGAGAGATGAAATCTCCTCGCTACACTTCCACGAAACTCTCTACAAAGTGCGACGGGGCCTTGCGTCGACAACCAAAACGAAAACGACCATGCTCCTACCAAACGTCGAAGCCGATTTCCCGCTCGCGCCAGGCTTCACGCGCGTGTATCTCTGCCGCCATGGGCAAACCGGTGCGTCGCCGCCATCTTCGTCATCATCTAATGCGCACTCTAGACTACAACGTGGAGGAACGCTTCCAGGGACGCGGCATCAACAGCGAGTTGAATGCAACCGGCCAGATCCAAGCCAAGAAACTGGGCCTGGCGTTCCAGGAGACGCCGCTTGATGCGCTCTACTGCAGCTTTCTCACACGCGCCAAGGTAACCGCGGCCGCCATCGGCGCCTATCATGGCCTCGCGCCGGCGGTCGTGGATGGACTCGAGGAGATGTACTTTGGCTCGTGCGAAGGGAGGAAGCTGGACGAATTGCATGACCTCTGGGCCGCGACCGTGCATGCGTGGATCGATGGCAAGTTGGACTCGGCGTGGCCCGACGGCGGGGAATCGCCGCTCGAAGTGGAAGCCCGCGGGACGCGCGCGCTCCTGAGTGTCCTCCAGACAGAGCCGCCGCCGACTCGCATCGCGCTGGTGTGCCACGGCCGCTTCAACAAGCTCCTTCTCGCGTCGTTGCTGCTTCATGACATGACCAAGGTCGAAACGCTCACCCAAGACAACACGTGCATCAACATCCTCGATTTCCATCATGAAAGCAAGACGTTCACGGCGCGGGTTCTCAACTACACCGGTCATTGGGAGATCGAGCTGCCCAAGTAGCTCGTAATAGATGTTGACCCATCATGCAGAACCCACACATGACGTTCAGAAGCGTCGTCCCCAACGATGCTTGTGATCGAGATGACGATGACCGACTTGATAGGATACACATTGCTATGTCCACCTTTGGAGAGTACGCATGTTGTGTCTCATCGCCCGTCCTGTGCTTTAGCAATGGCGATAGCAAACGCGCGCCGCGTTTCCAAGCGCCTTCGCTCCTCAACTTCCGATGAGGGCTAAAATAAAATACGAGAGTATGTCGTACCCTAAAATAATACGATAATATAAAAAAGTTGTGATGGCATACATATACAAACATCAAGTGGCAACAGTACATTATAAAACATCGGTTTGAAATACACATTGGGGCTTTTGTATGGAAGGCGCTGCCCCCCAATTGCGTCCGCTTCTTCCATAGAAATTTGGATTCCAACACCAGTGCCCGATGTCCACAGCTACGATCTCAAAGGCGCCGACGAACAAAGGTGAAACCCTCCGCGGCAAGGCCAAGGAAAAGGATGTGCGCATTTCCAACATCATCGCGGCGAAGGGTACGTCCATGCGTGGCACTGCGCCTCGGGTCCTAGATGATTGACGACTGGTGGTTGTGCAACGTAGCGATCGCGAACGCCATCCGCACGAGCTTGGGCCCCCGCGGCATGGACAAGATGATCCAACAAGGCAACGGCGAAGTGATCATCTCGAACGATGGCGCGACCATCTTGACCCAGATGCAAGTGTACCACCCGACCGCCAAGATGCTTGTCGACCTCTCCAAGTCGCAGGACATTGAAGCCGGCGACGGCACCACGAGTGTGTGCGTCATTGCCGGCGCGCTTCTCTCTGCCTGCGAAGACTTGTTGGAGAAGGGCATCCACCCTACGCACATTTCCGAAGCGTTTGGCATCGCTGCCAACAAGGCCGAAGAAATCCTCAAGGACATGTCCCGCCCCGTCGACTTGGCCAACCGCGACGAACTCATCCAGTGCGTCACGACGTCGCTCTCGTCCAAGGTCATCTCCGAGTACTCGGACCGCTTGTCCCCCATCGCCGTCGACGCCGTCTTGAACGTGATCGACGTGGCGACCGCCACGAACGTCGACTTGCGCGACGTCAAGGTCGTCAAGACGTTAGGCGGCACAATCGACGACTCGCAATTGATCAACGGCCTCGTCTTCTCCAAGGTAGGGCCTGCCGCTGCCGCGTTCTCCTCGTGACGACGCATTATGGGTAGGGTTTTGAAAAGACGAGCGGTGTCGACATGCCGTCGATGATTGAGAACGCCAAGATTGCGCTGATCCAATTCTGCTTGTCGGCGCCCAAGACGGACATGGAAAACAACGTGGTGATCAACGACTACTCGGCCATGGATCGCATCTTGCGCGAGGAACGCAAGTACATTTTGAACTTGTGCAAGCAAGTCAAGAAGGCCGGCGTGAACGTTCTCCTCATCCAAAAGTCGATCCTCCGCGATGCGACCAACGACCTGAGCTTGCACTTTTTGGCCAAGATGGGCATCCACGTGATTACGGACATTGAGCGCAACGACATTGAATACATCAGCACGACGCTCGGGTGCCTCCCCGTCGCCCACATTGAGTCGCTCACGGCCGACAAGCTCGGCACGGCCGGCCTCGTCCAAGAAGAATCGGTTGGTGGCCACAAGGTCGTCAAGATCACGGAAGTCGTGCGCCCTGGCAAGACCATGTCGATCTTGGTTCGCGGGTCCAACAAATTGGTGCTCGAAGAAGCCGAGCGCTCGCTCCACGATGCATTGTGTGTCGTGCGTTCGCTCGTGAAGAAGCGCTTCCTCATCTGCGGCGGCGGGGCCCCGGAAATTGAGGTGAGGACACATGCTGGTTGTCGAGGTTGACACGTGTGTGTGTAGGTCGCGCTTCGTTTGGCCGAATATGGGCGCACGTTGCAAGGCACAGCCGCCTACTGCTTACAAGCATTTGCCGATGCACTCGAAGTGATCCCATACACGCTGGCCGAGAACGCCGGCTTGCACCCGATCGGGATCGTCACAGAACTCCGCGCCAAGCACGCGGCGGGCGACAAGGCCGCCGGCATCAACGTCCGAAAGGGCACGATCAGCAACATGTACGAGCTGAACGTGCTGCAGCCGCTCTTGGTCAACACGAGCGAGATCAGCTTGGCAGCGGAATGCGTGCGCATGATTTTGAAGATCGACGACATTGTCATGGTGCGTTAGGTAGAGAGCAGTAGAACAAAAGAAGAGAGAATGGTTGAATTTTTGGTCGGGGGCGAGCGAGGGGGACATGTGGGCTACGCGTGGGTTGCTCTTTCTATCCGGGGGAATGTCGAGGTAGATGGCGACAAACATGGTTCACAGTTGTTGTCCTCGCGGCGAAAGCCTGCCAAAGGCTGGTGATTTTCATGCAATCAGGAACCCTTTGTGTTACTCTCGTGCGGAGTGTGAAACTACGGGTAAAACTACCACATACAATGTATTATCCTGTCTTAAAGCACTGTTTACTCTCAGTTGTCGAGGCGATTTCTGGGTAGCTATACCTCAATCATGCCGTGGTAATAATAATTCACCGTGATAATTCTTGTTGTATTGGTGGGGCTTGCGATGGTGGCGAGTTGGCGAGGCGCCTTCATGTCTGACTTGATGATCTGATGAGTGCGCTTATCGTCGTTGTCTCTTGCATGATAGAGCCGTTCTTGCAAGGATGCCACTTCGGCTGCTCTATCGTCCTCTGATTCTTCCAAGTGGGATCTGGTCCGACGGTTTTCGAGTTGACAGCGATGTTCAAGGGCACTTTACAATTTGCCATGAAGCTGACATTGACCCTCCTCCTCGCGACGCTTGCAAGCGCAAACACCAATCGCACAGTCAATAACGTTGCCTCGTGCCGGACAGAACGTCAAGACCCAAACGAGCGATTGATAGCGCTGTCTGAGAGCCAATCGTGTTGGCTCACTGACGCCGAGGTATGACAACGAAAGCCACAACATCGTCATCCTGCTGGTTTAGATCCGAAACCTCCATCAACACAACACAGGCTTCGTCGACGCCACGAATGGTGAATGGAATGAACTTGGTCGTTTGGGTCTCGAACGCACGTCCTTGCGTCTTCATGCCAAAGGTGTCATCGGCCTTCACAATCCATCATTCACATGACAGTAGTGTTTCCCAAGGGCCCAGCCTTTCCATCAATCGTCAAGGTTGCGACCGCCAAAGTCCAGCCAAAGGACCTCAAGGCACTCTTGATGACGTTTGTGACCAAGTTTACCACGCGCCACAAGAAGACCGCGGAAGGTTTGGCGTCAGCCCAGTGGCTCTTTGAGCAAGCAGCGGCGCTCTCATCTAGCCATGGCCGCTCGGACATCAAGACGTCCGTGAAGAAGTTTGATCATGGATGGGGCCAATTCTCGATCATTCTACGCTTGGACCCAGTTGCAACGCCAAAGAATCAAGATTTGCTCATCTTGGGGGCCCACCAGGATTCGATTAGTCAGCGCAGCAGCAAAGCAGCACCGGGAGCTGACGACGACGCGTCAGGGGTCGTGACCAACTTGGTCGGGCTCCAGTACTTGTTGGCGACGCCAGAATGGGTACCCACGCGTCCGATCGAATATCACTTCTACTCGGCCGAAGAAACGGGTCTCCAAGGGTCCACACAGATTGCCTTGCAATACGCCCGGGAGAAAGTCGATGTTTACGCGATGTTGCAGTATGACATGTAAGGAGACCACTCACCAACGATGATGATGGACTCGTCACTTAGGACTGGGTGGAACCGCGGGGGCACCAAAGTCATCAGTTTCACAGACGACTACACGACCTTGCCCCTCACTTTGCTTTTGGAGTCGTACGTGGGTGCGTACTTGACCACAAAAGCCAGTCGTAACACGTGTGGCTACGGTTGCTCGGACCACGTACCGTGGTTTAAAGCGGGCTACCCGACTGTGTACCCATTCGAAGAAGATGGAGACATCAACCCCAACATCCACGTAAGCTTTGTGTGTGTTGTCGAGTTGTGACTAACAATGACGTGGCAGACCACCAAGGACACAATTGCAACATTGGACTTTAATCACATGGCTGAGTTCACGCGCCTCTCGGTGGCTTTTGTGGTGGAGCTGTCGCAAGGCGGCAGGACCAACGTCCCCGCACACGGTTCAAGGGCTGATAGCGATCCTTCATCTATCATCAACGACCCGACGACAGACAAAGTGTAATTTCGCTATCATGCTGAGTTCATCGCAGTTGATGTTCCTCGTGCAGTCAAAGAGTAACGAGGCGGATCCGTGGTTAGTGTTTGTTGAGATTTCAAAGTTGTTGCGTCAGATATGACTGACGATATGAACGAATGTGATGATTGTGATATAATGCTCTTGCTGACGAAAGACTATGGGGGGCATCAAGTGCTCGAGCCCATCTAAAATGAATGGACACACGAGTTTGCAAAAGCCAGTCGCAAATTGCGAAGGCCAGAACAACGTACAGTACTGCAGGTCGAAACCAGAGCACAAGCAGACGGCGCGGATTTCATGTCGTCGGGTGCCGTGAAGTCGAACAATGACGGCACATAGATCGAATAACATGTCGACCAAAGGGTAGATGTTTGTACCTTCGCGCACTCTGTCACAGCTATCCAGCATGTACGACCAGCCAGCATGAGTCGTCGTTGCCGACGACTCCAATTTGACAATCACAGAAGTCACACGAGTGACTCTTTGGTTGCCCACCTTTCAAGCGAGTTTCGAAACGATGGGAGTCGCCACAACCATCCATCCGCGCCAAACACGTGGCAGGTGACAAGGCCGCCGGCATCAACGAAAGGGCACGATTAGCAACAAACCGCTCTAGGTCAACACGAGCAACAACAGCTTGGCAGCGGACTGCGTGCGCATGATTTGAAGATCGACGACATTGTCATGGTGCGTGAGGTTGAGAGCAGTAGAAAAGAAGACGAGAGAATGGTTGAATTTGGTCGGGGGTTGGAACACACTTCATCAAGTTTGTTGTTGTTGTGCTTTTCCTGGTGTCCGTGGGTTCAAGTGTTGACTGCGGATGTAAACTTGCCGCTGACCTCTGCTCATCCACACAGTTAAAGAAACCTACTGGATTGCGTCCTCCTATTTTCATAGTGCAGTCTCCTGGATTTTTAGGAGGTTGTGTTGAACTTGTGGTGTCTTATCCTGATCCTATGGACTTTCCGGACAAGCCACGCGGGCATACTGTCCATGTGGTCTTGTTTGATGTTCCTCTTCTGGGCTTCGATGGCTTTATGAGCAGACGAGTCGAAGCAAGTGGGGGTTTCTGACGCGATGGGCGGGTCACCGCTCAAAATTCGGTGCCCGACGAACCTGACCTGGATCTCCCAAGCACCCACAATCTGATAATACCAAGACACAGCTGGTTCAACGAATTTAGTCGAATCACACGGGCCTCCGTCTGGGTTGACAGCGATGTTCAAGGGCACTTTACAATTTGCCATGAAGCTGACATTGACCCTCCTCCTCGCGACGCTTGCAAGCGCAAACACCAATCGCACAGTCAATAACGTTGCCTCGTGCCGGACAGAACGTCAAGACCCAAACGAGCGATTGATAGCGCTGTCTGAGAGCCAATCGTGTTGGCTCACTGACGCCGAGGTATGACAAAGAAAGCCACAACATCGTCATCCTGCTGGTTTAGATCCGAAACCTCCATCAACACAACACAGGCTTCGTCGACGCCACGAATGGTGAATGGAATGAACTTGGTCGTTTGGGTCTCGAACGCACGTCCTTGCGTCTTGATGCCAAGGGTATGTACTACACAAAATCGTTATGGCCTTTGCAGTCCATTCACACCACAATAGTGTACCCCGACGGTCCTGCTTTTCCATCTGTCGTCGAGGCCGCAACCGCAAAAGTCCAGCCAAAGGACCTCAAGGACCTCCTGACGACGTTTGTGACCAAGTTTACCACGCGCCACAAGACGTCTGCAGAGGGTTTGGCGTCAGCCCAGTGGCTGTATGACCAAGCAGCGACGCTCTCATCCAGCCATGGCCGCTCGGACATCAAGACGTCCGTGAAGAAGTTTGATCATGGATGGGGCCAATTCTCGATCATTCTACGCTTGGACCCAGTTGCAACGCCAAAGAATCAAGATTTGCTCATCTTGGGGGCCCACCAGGATTCGATTAACCAACGCGGTGGCACCGCGGCGCCGGGAGCTGACGACGACGCGTCAGGGGTCGTGACCAACTTGGTCGGGCTCCAGTACTTGTTGGCGACGCCAGAATGGGTACCCACGCGTCCGATCGAATATCACTTCTACTCGGCCGAAGAAACGGGTCTCCAAGGGTCCACACAGATTGCCTTGCAATACGCCAAGGAGAAAGTCGATGTTTACGCGATGCTGCAGTATGACATGTAAGGAGACCACTCACCAACGATGACGATGGACTCGTCACTTAGGACTGGGTGGAACCGCGGGGGCACCAAAGTCATCAGTTTCACAGACGACTACACGACCTTGCCCCTCACTTTGCTTTTGGAGTCGTACGTGGGTGCGTACTTGACCACAAAAGCCAGTCGTAACACGTGTGGCTACGGTTGCTCGGACCACGCGCCGTGGTTTAAAGCGGGCTACCCGACTGTGTACCCATTCGAAGAAGATGGAGACATCAACCCCAACATCCACGTAAGTTTTGTGTGTTGTCGGGTTGTGACTAACAATGACATGGCAGAGCGCCAAAGACACGATTGAGACCCTCGACTTTGACCACATGGCCGAATTCACGCGCCTCTCGGTGGCTTTTGTGGTGGAGCTATCGCAAAGTACCGACGTCCCCCCGACGACGGACGCCCCCAGCGATGACGAACCAACGGACGAACCAACCAATGACGAACCAACTGATGACGAACCGACGTCAGACGATGACCCGACAACAGAAGTCCCTTGAGCAATTGATCGAGCAGACTAAGTGTAACAATAGCTTGTGTTTAAGATGGGCTGTGACTTAAACTAGTCGTTGACAATGGCAATAATCGCTTTTGGAACATCCCCCTCTTTCTACTGAGAAACTTAGCCGCATAAGTGATCTCGGCTTACAACCGCTTCAGCCGAGCTGGAACGAGTGCGATGGAAAATTTGACTCTGAGGTCGCTCATGTCAACTTCAAGGTGCAGGAATGTCGTTCAGTTGACCACCACTCTTATTTGTCGCGTTTGGTTACGTGACGGCCACTGCCGTTTCGACGTGATCAACCAAAATGGCCGCGGTGGCCCCTCATGTGGTCGACCTCTCTTCTGTTCAACCTCGTTCCACGCGCTGCGACTGGTTCCATCGCCTTGGTGGTCTGACTTATGTGACCATTTCCTTTGCCATGACAGTCAAGTACATGACGATCATGCACGCGTACGCTGAAAACGACTACTTGTGGACTGACTTCAATGCTTCGGGCGCCCAAACGTTCGTCTCGGATGTCTTCAACAGCCAACTGTGGAACACCACGAGTGGCACGAGGGACCTGTCGCTCTTTTCGACCAATGTCGCGTTGGAGAAAGACTACTCGCAGGCCGAAACCCGCATGACCGTTCAGGCTACCGACGCACGTCGCATCATCATGGAACAGCTCAACAATTTGCCGCTCGTGATTGCGGGGCTGCGAAGTCAAACCCCCCGACAGAGTGGACAAGCCATGACGTGCTACTGCTGGCTGGATTTTGAGCACCAGTGGGAAGTGGCCCACACGACCGCGCGCCAAGCGAGATGCGCCGCCAGGTATGCCAACAATGGCGCCGTGTACATGGAAGCGATGCTGCGCAACACCGATTGGGCTGCGTGGAGTACCATGTGGGGATTGAAATTTCAAGTTGCCTATGGGAACGCCCTCTACGAAAGTCCTGGTGGCAAGGCTTGGCTCAACCAAACCAGTGCTGCCCTCCCAACGGTCGATGTAGCAACTGAAATCCAGTACTGGCAGCAACACAACGTCACCGAGTACCTCATTCCGTGGAACAATCTTGTCATCGGTGGGTTTGACAACTCGGTGACGGTGCAGACAGCATTCAGGACGTTTTCGTTGGCTTTGAATCACGTCCAAATGAGCCTGAGCGGAGTATGGACAAGCGGGATTGCCTCCTACGGCATCTGGAACGACCTGGAATATGCCGTCGAAGTTAATGCAAGCCTCGTTCGCAACGCATCCAATCCCTTTACCCAGCTCGACGACTCACTGAACCCAGAAATGTGGACTGGGGGCTACCCCGATACTCCGTGGAGCATTGTGTTCCACAATACGATTGGCTCCTTTGCATCGGTGGATCTCATCTATGTCCTTCCACCACCATCCCTGGTCGCAATGTATGACGCACTCTACGTCGCCTTGCTTCGAGCGCTGCAATCGAATGACCACCTGAATGAATTGTACCATTCTGTATCTACCACAACGACGTTTGACATGGTGCCCCCTGCTTGGATTGGACCCAACGTCATGTATTTTGGAGGCAATCTGTTTTGCTACAGTGGTAATCCGCATACATATGTCCAACAGTCGTTTGGGTTTGACGACGCCTGTACCGAACCCTTTTCCCCAATGACGGTGACAAGTCAGACGAAAAATATTGTCCTGTCCCTCTTTTTGAATTATGGTACAACCAATGCAACCGCGATGCTGAAGACCATCTGTGCTCTGGCTCACAACAAATTTTCCACATGCCTTCCTCCCCTTCAAGGAGCTGCTGCGCTCTTGGGTACATGGTTATCCATTGATGCCTTTCCCTCGGATATACTTGTTGCAATATCCACCACAACCAGGGATATCGTTGCGCTTCAGATCAGCTTGATGCAGTATGCAAATTGGAACGACACACCAAGCGTCTTGTACCAGCCCATCTTGGACGAAGGAGACTGTGATTGGTCCTTCTATGGCTGGCTTCATCTCCTGGATTGGCTCCAAGGCACGCGCGAAGTAATTGCTTTCGACGGAGACGTGACCACTCTTGTGCTCATCTCTCAGCAAAACGCACCACATTCATTCGCCGCCGACCCACTCGAAATCCCCACGCGGTTGTCGTACGTCGTGCGGTTGTTGCTCTGGTACATGTGCGTAGCCTCGGCATCCGTCATTGCCTTGGCCCTTGTGCACGCCGTCCTCGCGCATGGCGATTTCTATGGTCCAAATCTTTACTTTATGAATCCCGTGGTTGGCATTATCTGGATCGGGCGACCCTTCTTGATGCTTCGTGGTCTCACTACCATCGCTGTACTCAGTAGTGCCAATGTCCACCTCCAATCCGATCGGCATTTTACACATTTGGTCGCAACATCGAGAACTGCTTTGGACATCATCGTCGTGTCCTGCGAGACTCTCTGGCTCACGTACGTGATCAACGACGTTGTTTCCGTGGTCACGAGTGAGTACTCTTTTCTTGGCGCATTTGTGAGCTGTACAACCGTGTGGATTGCCACACTTGCTGTCGAACTTTCGTCACCGTTTGTGCCGGTTGCCACGTTTGACCGTTCGTGTGTGAGCTCCAACATGGAATTCCAACTCAATTGCTCGTCGGGGACGATAGAAGTTGGGAGCTTCAGACGTTTTACTCTACTTTGTGTTGTTCAGTGTATCTGTGTTTGTGTGTCCCATGGTGTCGTTCGGGTCATTGCCAAGTCTCTCTCTGTGGCAACGAACCCCCCAGCTATGATTCCAGCGATCGCAATGACCTACTTCGTCCGAACGGGCGACCACAGGCAATTTTATTTTGACGCGTGTAGTAGCGTCCTCAGTGGCATGATTCCATTCCGCTTTTTTCAAACGAAGTACGTTTTCAGTGTTGTGCTTTGGGTGTTCGTGGCGGTCGAAGAGACCAAGTCAACAGTCCGCGTTCAGCCAACATCCATGCAAGTTCCTGCTGTCACTGCGAGGTTAAATCACCAACTTGGATGGCTGGATGTGGTTTCAATCAGCCAATGGCCTATCAAGGCCCGCGCGATGGCATCGGTAATCTTTTTAGCTGGCTCTGCAATTTCCTCGGCACTCTTCTTTTTCATCATCCAAGATCAATTGAGCAACGATTTTCTCTGGGCAGGGTTCAACGCCACGGGCATGCAACCATTCATTGTAGACTGGTACAACACAAAACTATTTGTCCAACCGCTGAATTCTCCATACGATATGGATGGGACCAGCAACATGGCGCTTTACAATGCTTCGACCGCCACCGTCACGTCAAGTGGCCTCTGTGCAGACCTGATCCAGTTCGAGCAGCTCTCACTTCTCAAGGTTGTCCAAGGGCTACGCATGTCGGATGCGTGTCAGCTACCATGGATCGCTACGCAATATTGCTGGGTTGATTTCGACAGACAATGGGAAATGGCCAATTCCTACAAACGACAACGTCGCTGTCAAGACATGTCAATCAATGGAGCTGTATATGTTGAGCCCGTTCTTCGCAATGCGAATGTGAATGGTTTACGTTCGTGTTGGGGCGACGCGATTGAAATTGGTATTCTAATCGAGTTACGGAAATCCACAGCTGGCCTAAAATGGATGGATAGCATGACCACAATTCTGCCGCTCGTCGACGAAGTAGCTTATTGGTCGTCCAAATATGTCACTCAATTTGTCACGCAATGGCAAGATTACAAATCCAGAGGACTTGTGGAGACAGTGGCAGTTCAGACTGCATTTGGGTTAACGTACCCTTTAACATTGAAATCTTCGGATGGCGCGTACCAATTTTCGCTTCAAACGTCCATGAAGATGTACTGGGGATGGGGGAATGATTTGAGGGGCATAACTCAAAACGACACGCGCTTGGGCCATCGGAGTCTGATTCGAAGCAGCGCCACCTTTGCCTTTTCGAATGCGACGTTAGAAGATGCCATGATGCAGAACAATATGCTCCAATCACCGCTGGACGAAGGGTTGGCGCTGGTTCGAGATACCGTGGGCCCATTTGGCGCTGTTGACATTGTCCACGTCGCGTGTCCATCCTCGTTGTTCAACTTGTATCAAGCCTTTGCAAGCTCGTATACGAGTGTTCTTCAAGCCAATACTAGTGCCCAAGCCCCCGTGCCAGGAGCAGCTTCGATGATAAACCCCATTCCAACGACGTGGCTGGACAGATATAGTGTTTTGCGAGGTGGAGACATCCTATGCCCCACATTTTCCGCCCAAATGCCATTGACTGGTGGCATGATGTATCTTTTTGTACCTTTCCTCTCGTGTAGCATCGTGCTTGCCGAAAATATTGGTCTCTCCCTGACCAAGTCTGTATTGGCGTTGGCTGCATGGGGCCATTTCAAAGTTTGTAACTCGACGAGTGCTGAGTGTCCCAACATCCTCGCTGCTTGCACAGACGCCACCGTTGGGTCTTCCTCATGCACAATTGGGTTTCAAGGTGCTAGCGATTGGGCCTCCACGTATTTGGAACCCACTTTCCTTGACAACATGCTTCAAATGGCTCGCCAAGCCCAGACAGATGTGTCCCTCCTTGACATCAACGTTGTCCAGTACGCTCAAGTCGATGCTTCGTCACCGATCGAATTATTGCAGATTCCCGTGGTGGACTCGGGGGACGCCTCATTTGATCTCATGACGTGGACCATGCTCATTGATTGGGCGACAGGGCTTCGAGAAGTTATTTCACTTCAAGGGGATCGTGGCACCCTCACTCTCATCTCGTCGGAGATAGCGACAAATACCAACACGCCAAATCCACTCGAAATTCCCAACCACGTATCGTACTACTGCCAATTATGCATCCAATACACCACTGCGATGGTCTTTCTCATCACAGTGCTTGCGCTCGTGTATGCTACCGCATGCCGCGGTCACATCGAAGGCCGCAACATGTTTGAAATCAACCGCGTCGGTGGTATCGTTTGGGTCGGTCGCCCGCTGCTCTTCCTTCGCAGCTCGATTGCGATTCTCATTCTCACGACCGCCACCGTCGAGCTCGAAATTTCAGGCATTTTTACCAAAATGACCACTCCGAAAACGTCTGGTATCCACACCCTCTCGACGCTTCTGGCAGGATCCGAGACTTGTTGGCTAGTCATTGTCCTCACCGATCTCTTTGTCATTGCAACGAAAGATCTCACGAAAAAATACTCGTTCAAAAGCTCCATTGTTACGGCTTTTGCCTCGATTCTCCTAAGTTGGGTCAGCCCTGTCACGCCACGCTTCCACGTGGCACGTACATGCGACACGACCCAAATGGACTTACAGCTTACATGTCACAGCGGCATTGTCCAAATTGGCGATTCTGAGCGCACACTTCAGCTTGTCATCATGACTTCTTCTGTCGTATGTCTCTGTTTCGTCTGGGAGTATTGGCGACAACCAAAGTTCAAACTTCCCTCGCATTTTGTCTCGCTCTTGTTGCCAGCGGGGGCTCACTATTTGTACCACAAAAAGCCGTGGATTTTCAACAATACGCTCTACCTTGACAAAGCATCGGCGTTTATGTGTGGACTCGTCTCAGTCAAGTATAACAAAGTCGTTTATCTCATCGACATCAAGACATGGCGGGCCCACGCGATAGACATCGATTTTGACTCGCAGCTCCTGTCCCCACACACACACGACCAAATGCGGATCGAACACGCGCTGCCGATGGTCGATTAAACAAAATGGTACGCAAAGAAGAAGACGCTGTCGACGCCACGCCTTACTGCCACCTTACCTATCCATAGACCCTAGTGTGGTCTACCACGTGAACGTATTCTCGCGCAGGACACAGTGTCGGTCGCGTTTCGTTGGTTTGATTCAAGGTGCAACAACGACATGGTGGGAGGGAGAGAGCCTGGCGCTCGCCAAATGAACAAGTGAAACATACTCAATTCAGCTTGTGCAGGGCTGTTGTTCAGATGAATGAGTTTTCGAGACGACGTCATTTTTTATTAAGTGTATACTAGTAATGCTAGCTGTGGATGAGTTTGCTGCCGTGAATGTGATGCAATCCTCGAAATGGGCTTTTTACCACATCAAGGACAATCCGGATAATATAGGCATGTACCGGATACGGTCATTCAATCCATTGTCTTGGACCACCCCGAGTCCAACAATGGCGCCGACGAAGTCCGCGATGACGCAGTCCAAGATTCGACGCGACCTCCGCATCGTGCGGGACAATACCGACCTGCCGCAGGATGCGCGCGATCTTGCGTCCTCTTTCCTCCAGCTCATGCATGGCGTCGCGCACGGCACGACCACGCTTGCCGACGTCTTGCTCGCCCACCACCGCCTCGCCGCTTTCACCACGAAGCATTCGGCGTCGAAAGCCCAGGCTGCCTTCGACGAAGCCATGCTTGAGCTCGGCCGTGTCGCAGTGCTCCTCGCGCTCCACGAATCGTTGCAGGCGCTTCTGTCAGGCACGGCCATCGTGAAGGAGGCGTTGCGATACTGGAAGCGGCAATTGAAGAATCCGCTGGAGTTGTTTCTCTTGGAAGTACCAGACAAGGTGTGGGAACCAAAGTACGTTGCCATCGTTGTTTTCTCGCGAGTTTCACCGTCGATAGGGGCGGGGACGTCACGACCGACGAAAAAATACGCGTGTTAGATGAAACGTACGAGAAGTTGCTGGTGGGTTGACGAAATCACCTCGCATTCTCTTTCTTATTGGTGGTCACCGCGCAGGTCAACATTGGCGAACTCAAAATGCAAATGCTCAAGTGGCCGCACGCAGAGCCCAAGAAATACCAAGACCTCATGCTGGGGTCTCAAAAACTCTTGGCCCACGTGTTTACTACCAACCAAATGATTCGGTATCCTTTCGTCGACTTCTCGGAGTAATCAACTACGGGTGAATAGGCCACGCACAACGGGGGATGTGGATTTCGACGACGTTGCCGTCGTGTCGCCTGCAGGTAGAGCAGGAAATCACAAAACGATACCAACACGATTTGTTAGGAGCGCCACGCTTTTGCTTGACCGCGACGTTGGAATTCCTCAAGGAACTGCCCACGTTGCGTGCGACTTACAAGGTAAATGGACAATTTATGGGGTGGCACTCTCAGCGTGTAGTATGTAGGATGCATTGGAAGTGGCGTTGACGCGATGCCGTATCCCTCGTTTTCTACGCCGACGGTAGGCCGCCTCTCTTTTCGTGTTATGATATGTGCTTTTGTTTAGGTGGTGGCAGCTCTCGATTGGAGCTGTGGGGGCGACCATGGGTTTTGTGTACTTGGTTCGAAACCGCAACGAACTGGGCGAGCTGGCATTCACGATGCACAAAGGCATTCGCGACTTTGTCGTGGACCACATGATTGTGCCCATCAAGTAGAGAGTAACTCGTCCTAGTGACTTCATTTGTGTTGTAGCAACATTGTCGACGAAGTGCTTTTGAACAAAAAGGCCTTGATCCAGGACCCCATGGCGCTCCAAGACTCCAAGGAGAGCTTGCAGCGCATGCTCGCCGAGTTTATTCACGACACCAACCCCTCCATGCCCAAAGACCAGCAAAATACCTTGGTAACACTGTGGATGAGATTAAATTGTGATGTTTCTGTTGTAGATTGCAAACATGGACATGTCGATTGTGTCGCTCCAGTATGAAAAGGAGCTCCCCAAGGCCGTGCGCAATCTCATCACGGGGGACATCGTCCGCATGATGCTCATTCAAGTAGGCTGATGGCGTCATCCGCCCACGATTGGAAATATTTGTTTACGTGGTGGATATATTGTAGATCCAATTCATCAAAAAGGAATTGATGGTTGCGATGAAAGCAATCGATGAACTCATGGACGCGAATCAACTCAACATGCAAATGATGGCCACACTGCCCATGTTTGTCGCCGTTGGTGGCGCCTACGTTGGTGTGACCAAAGCATCGAGGTACATCTTGTCCAAGGATATATATGGATGAGGTTGACTTCCTGGTTGCAGACTTTTGTACCAATTCACGAGCTCGGCCATCTACGACGACCCCAAAACTGTCGCGGCGCAGATGCGCTACACGCTTCGGGACATTGAGCGCCTCCTCAACATGCAGAATCGCTCGGTAGTCGATACGCTGCCGTCCCTCCAAATGCAGCCCTCGGTCAGCTCCATGTCCCCACGTACGACCTGTCCTTTCTTGGGTGTGGCAATCTTTACATGGCGTTTAGTCTTGCGCGGCGCGAGCGACCACGACGGGGCCACCCTTGGTGTGCGGGACACGGGCTACCTCGTAGTCCTCCTCAGCGAACTCCAGCAGTTGTTTGAACGCAACCGAGGGTACCACCTTCACCCATATACGGCGATGACATCCTTGCATATACGAGTAGATACTTCGACGAAGACGAACAGAAGCGGTTCGAAGAAGACTTGAACGATCTCGTGGGGGAAAACTTGGTCGTGCCGCAGCAGTTGGCAGTGATTGCGCGCATGCACCATAGCCACGCATTTTTGGTCAAGGGTGTCAGCTCCAAGTGGTTTCACTAGTGTCGCTCAGATCGAAACGAGCGCATTCGCCCATGTCGGCGACGATACCCGCCAGCCCACCAGTTTGAAAGGCGAAATCAAAACAACATCAAATTTTGACCGCGATAGTATCGTGTAATTTCTACCAGCCCATGGGCAAACCGTCGCCGCGTCCGTCCGAGCCAGCGCAGAGCACGCCATTGCGTGGGTTCTTGGTGATGATTTGGCCGCGGCCGACCGCACTCACGGTATTGGCGTCGAGGATTTTGATCGCATGACCTTTCGCCCGGAGCTTCTCAATCACGTCTGGCGCGACACCAGGTTCAATGTAAATGTACGAGAAGTCGCCTTCAGACGTGCCGATGCAAAAGCGCGGCGTGTCTAGCGCGGCTTGTGGGTCCATCTTGAACACGAGCTGGTTCAAGAGCACTTGGACATGGCCCTGGGGTTGCATGAAACTACATATCGGGTCAAGCATCACGACCCGACGACGTCACATACCCGCCCATGACTGTAAACGATGAATGGAGCAACTGCGAGTCTGCGTACAGTGCCATGCCTGGGATAATCGTATGGTACGGACGCTTCCCGGGCGCCAACTTGTTTGGGTGGTTCTCGTCGAGGGAAAAATTCACCCCGCGGTTTTGCAGCGTGAAACCACAACCCTTGGGGATGAGCCCTATGTGTACTTCGTGGGACACGTTCCACCTGACAGTGAATGGACCTGTGCCAAAGCCAGCGTAGTTGCTATTGACCATCGAAACGGCATTTCCAGCGCCATCCACGACTTGGAAGCTGACGGTGCCGCTGGAAAGGACTGGCGACCCACGCTTTGGATCGATTTCAGCCTACCCATATGAATAACCAACCCAAGTGGAAAGCAAAGAACCTTGTCTGGGTTGACGAGCTTGAGGCGCTCATGGGCGTATTCGGTACTCAGCAATTCCTTGATGGGCACGTGCTCAACGGCCGGGTCCGTGACATACCACCGCGTGTCCATAAAGGCGAGACGGAGAACTTCAATGAGCGTGTGGAGGTATTTTTCGCTGTTGACCGCCTGCTTCCACGCATCGCCCTGGACTTCCTTGAGCATATTGAGCGCCATGAGGGCCGTGATGCCTTGTCCATTCGGCGGCACTTCGTACACGTCGACACCTTCAAATGTGACCTTGATCGGATCCAAGAACGTTGACGTGTGGGTTTTCAAGTCCTATTCCTCAAATGGCAGAAATAAACAAGAGGAGATAGATCTCCTACGTCCAACGAGAGTACTCCTCCATGCGACTGGACGGCATCAACGATCGCCTTTGCCACGCGGCCTTCGTAAAAGCCAGGCTTGCCCTTGGCTGCGACTTCTTCCAAGCTGGCAGCCAAATTGAGGTTGCGGAAAATCTGTCGCGCATGATGATGCAATAAATGAGGAATGTATCGCACCTCGCCAGCACGCGGCGCTTCGCCGTCCACGAGCAAATCCTACGACCCCACACATGAGGACAATTGAATGCAGTATGCATACGTCGGGGTGGGGCCATTTCTTCAATTGACCAATGCTACCATTCACATGTGACGCAATTGACTCGTCAGCATCGAGATGTACCCGCGCTGCCATCCAAGGGCCGTTTGCGTCGACACTGGAAACCCGTCTTTGGCGAGTTCGATAGCAGGGCGAAGCACTTGTTCCATCGTCATGGAGCCCCATGCGTCGACCGCGTCGACCCAGCCCGCGACTCCGCCAGGAACCTGCGTACGTGACAAATGAAACCAAGGACGCGCGCACCGTGACAGCGTGGACGTGGTCCAAGGTGAACTTGGTCGCGCCAGGGCAGTCATGTCGTGCTCGCTCGAGCGTGAGGGCCGCGGGGCAACGGCCGCTGCCGTTGAGCGCCGACACCTTCTTCGTGGCCGCGTCGTAGTGGAGCAAGAAACAATCGCCGCCCATGCCGGTCGAGCACGGTTCCACCACTACAGACACCGGTGAGGACTGTGCATATGCGTGACTCACACAGGCCAAGGTCGCGGCAATCGCAATCGCGGCATCCGTCGCGTTTCCGCCTGCCTTGAGGATGCGCAGCCCAATCTCGGACGCCTGGGGGTGGTTTGTGGCTACCATGCCGTGGATCGCATGCACCTATCTCGCACATGAGGAAAGGGTATATGGCATTAAAATGGACACACCGGGGACCGCGTGAAGGCATTGGCTTGATAGGCACGGGGAGCATATGACGCCATTGCTGCTCAAGTCGAAGAAAATCGCAAAAATGGGGTGACGCTGATCGGTGTTATTTGAAAATCTTGGAGGGCACCTCGGAACAAATGGTGAATCGAACATCAAATAATGTGCGTGGTATTATATAGTATATGGTTTACTTAAGCGAACGGAATTCAGGTGAACTTGTTTGGGGAGTGATTGATCGCCCAGATGGGCAGCACCCCTTGGGATGGCGTTGGTTGCTTAGCGACGTAGTACAAACAGTGCAGAGAGCATGAAATTCATTCCACAGGTGCCACTAGGCTGTAAATAACGAGGCGTTGGGCTCAGGAAACGGATATGAAATCACACCTGCAGCCCAACACAGTCAGTCGCGCAATTCTCGACCCAAAAGAATATCGCAGTTGGACGCACCTGACCAACAGATATGTCCAATACACTTTCAGGGAATGTCCTTTTGCGAAGCGGTTACAGCAAATCGAGGTCCAACCTGTCGAAACGCGTCTCCATTTGTCGTTTCTCTGGCACCCCAACGTGGACCCAAGATGGCCGCGGTATTCCCCCAAGAGCAGGCCCACTTGCATGCAATGCCTCGCCGCGACTGGCTCCATCGCATTGGGGGCGTTACGGCCGTGGTCATTTCCTCTGCGATGACTGTCAAGTACATGACGAACCTGCACACGTTCGTTCAAAACGACTCCTTCTGGACCGATTTTAATGCCTCCGGTGCTCAAACTTTGTTGCGGATGTCTTCAACCGCCAGCTGTGGAGCACCAGAGTGGGTCAAGGGATTTGAAGCTCTTTTCAATTGATGTCGCGTCCGAGAAAGATTACTTGCAGCCCGAAACACGCTTTACAGTTCAAGCCACAGACACCCGACCATGGAGCAACTGACCGTCCTTTCCGTCGTCATTGCGGGGCTGCGAAAGCAAACGCCCATGCAAAGCGCGTATTCGTTGACATGCTACTGCTGGCTTGACTTTGGCCATGCGTGGGAAGTGGCCCACACAGCGGCGCGGCAAGCGAGATGCGCCGCCAAATATGCCAACAATGGTGCCATGTACGTGGAAGTAATGCTGCGCAACACGGACTGATCAAAGTGGAGCGCCAAGTGGGGCAAGAAATTTCAAGTGGCCTATGGCACTGCCCTCGACGAAAGCTCTGGTGGCAAGGCTTGGCTCGACCAAACCACCGTCGCGAAATCGATCGTCACGCTTGGCCAATAGATCCAGTACTGGACGCAAAACAACATCACCGAATATGCCATCCAATGGAACAATGCCGGCATCGGTGGGTTCGACAACACTGTTGTCGTGCAGACAGCATTGCGGGAGTTCTTGATACCGCTCAACCACGTCCAATCCAGCAGCATCGGCACTGGACAAGCAGCATAGCGTCGTTTGGCGTTTGGAGCGATCTCGAATATGCAGTCGAAATCGATGCAAGCTTCGTTCGAAACGCGTCCAACTCGTTCACGCTCCTCGACTCGTCGATGAGTCCAGAGGTGTGGGTTGGAGGCTACCCCACGACCCCCAGTAGCATACTCTTTCAGCAGTATCTCTTTTGGACACCTGGGCGCCAATCGAAACCCGCTCTCAAATCATTTCGACACCTTCCTTGGCAATGTTGAATGACGTTGTGGGTCTCAACTTATCCTTGATCCTAATGTCTAAGCAGTATGCTACACAATCGTTCGTCGCGGACCCACTCGCTATTCCCAACCGCATGTCGTACGTCATTTGGTGGATTTTGTTGTGTGTATGCCTCGTCTCATGCTGGCGTTTGCATGTGCTGTGGCGTCCAACGATGGTTTTTGTGGTCAGAATTTGTACTTTGTAAATCCCGTAGTGGGCGTCGTTTGGATCGGGCGACCGCTCTTAGTGTTTCGTGGTCTCACAGCCATCTGCATGCTCAGTAGTGCCAATATCCGACTTCAACATGACCGCGCGTTTACACATTTGGCTGCGTCGTACATGCCAATTCTCGAGGTGTTTGTTGTGTCCGATGAAACACTTTGGCTAACATATGCGATCAACGATGTCTTGTCTGTGGTGATGAGATAGTTGTCGTTTTTTGGTTGGATAATTAGCTGTGGTTTGGTGTAGATAACTACTTTTCTTGTCGAGCTCGCTATGCCGTTTGTACCAACTGCAACATTCGACCGAACATGCAGTAGCTCCAACATGGAAGATCAAATATATTGCACGTCTGGAGTCGTTCAGGTCGGTAGTTCTGCCCGCTTCGTTTTGCTTTGCGTGGTTCAATGCACTTCTGTTGTTCTGTCGCATGGTCTGGTTCGCTGCGTTTCCAAGCCTGTTACAGTCCTGACACGCACTCTATGGCATGAATGGGACCTGCAACAAAGCATTTTACAATGGTTCGTCGGCGATAGTGACGTCAACTGTCTTTTACGCGAGCACGATTCAATTTGAGCACCTATCTCTCTCCACTCTTGTTCAAGGCCTGCGACAGTCTGATGCATGTCAGTTTCCATGGATAGCAACTGCGTATTGATGGGTGGATTTCAACCATTTTTGAGAAATGGCCAGCTCCATCCTACGTCAACAGCGCTGCCAAGTCTATACGGCCAATGGTGCAGACTACATTGAGTCGATTCTTCGTAATGCGGATATCAATGCCTTGAATACGTGTTGGGGTGATGCAATCGAAATGGCCTCTTCAACGAGCTCCGCTTGTCTATGAAGTCATTCAACAATATAACCAAATTTGTCACCCAATGGCAAAACTACAAATCAATTGGAGTGGTTGAAACAGTGGACGTTCAGAGTGCGTTGGACCTGTCGTATCCACTGACCATGAAATCTACCAGTGGCGCCTACCAATTTCCACTCCAAACGCCCATGAAGATGTACTGGGCATGGGGCAGTCATTTCTCGGCCATTTCTCAAACGCAACACTCGTGAGCCATTTGAGTCTTATTCGAAGCAGCGCCAATTTTGCTTTTGCCAATGTTACGTTGGAAGATATGATGATACAAAACACAACTCTACCTGCATCGTTTGATGAAGGGCTCGCCCTTCTTCAGGCCTTTGTAGGACCGTTCGGCTCAGTTGATGTCGTGCATATCCCATGCCCTCTCTCCTTGTTGAAGCTATACAATGGGTTTATGGATTCCGTTACGAATGTTTTGCTGGCCAATGACAGTGACCAAGCCCCTGTGAGTGAATCCTCTCAGACAGAAGATCCTATTCCCACCAATTGGCTGCAACAATACGCCGTCATGCGAGGCGGAAATATTTTGTGCCCTGCAACGTCAGCCCAACAGCCATCGTCGAATGGAATGCTCATACTCTTTAGCTCGGGACTTTCTTGCGACAAAGTATTTGCGGAACAAATCAATCTCATGTTGGCCCAGTCTGTGCTGGCATTGGTTGCTTGGGGGGGATTCCAACCTTGTCCTGCGTCCACGAATTCAACATGCCGCATCTTATCGATTGCCTGCAATGAGGCTACAATAAATCCATCGTCATGCATTGCAGGGTTCGAGGTCGCCCAAATTTTGGCGTCAACATACATGTCCTCAACGTCACTTGACTCCTTGTACCAACAAGCGCGGGACATCGCACTCTTGAACATCAAAGTTGTTCAGTACGCTCAACGAAATGCATCGACGGCGATTGAATTGTTGCAGATTCCCGTGGTCGACTCGGGGGATTTGTCGTTCGAACTCGTGGATTGGATCATGCTCACTGAATGGGTGATTGGGGTCAGAGAAGCTATTTCGATCCAAGGCGACGTTGGTACACTCAACGTCTTGGCGTCGGGGACGTCCACGACCGCCTACACGCCAAATCCGCTTGAAATTCCCGCCAACGTGTCATATTACTGCCAATTGTGCATCCAATACACCACCGCCGTGGTCTTTCTCAACACATTTTTTGCAATCGTGTTCGCGATCGCATGCTGGGGTCATATTGAAGGCGTCAACATGTTTGAAATCAATCGCGTTGGTGGCATCGTTTGGGTCGATCGTCCGCTTCCAGTCCTGCGATCCACAGCTTTTTACTGCACACGTGTACGACCAGATCCGAGTGCAATATGCGCTACCGCTGGTCGAGTGATTATTCAAGCGGCGCCATGTACTCATTGGCACATGTTCAATCAAAGCCATAGGAATAGCTTGTAATCATATCCGTCCCAACGTCAATATCCCAGAGTACACTCAAGCTTGGAGAATTTAATAATTTGTTTGCTTCAAGGCATGTAATTCTTTTCGCTCAATGATGGCTGGCAAGCTCATTCAGCAACATTTCTTCATTTACCTCTACACATTTCTACTAGTATAAACGACAAATACAGTGAGGTTGCAGGCAGAGGGTCTGAGGGACAAATAAAAGAGTACTTGGTATAAACGTTATAAAACTCTTGTTAATTTTGGCGGCACTTAAGGACTAACTACAGAGATATATTTGCGCACATAGTATTTGGAGTCGCTACATTGTCGTGTGGTTGTCTCAGGTATCGATGGATAAAATGCATATCATGCACGAATTCGTTTTAAAAGGTGATTGTAAATTCAATATGAGAGGCTGGTGCGAAACCCATCGTTGCCCAACACGTTACTCTGGCTCGACAAATCTTGCATTACTCTGAGCATAAGCTTTGATTCAATTTTGTCCAATAGATAACTCACCTTCGGGCACAGAAATTAACGACGTGCCGCGAGGACGTTCAATCAACAACTATATTACTACCATGTCGCGAGTCATCACGTCCACAAGATCCATGTCCCCAAAATACTCGTGCCGTCCATATTTTGTCCCACGAATGGCCGTCGTCAGCTCCTTTCTTCGTTGTCGAATTGGGCTTCCGTCGTGTCCAAAATGATCACAATTTTCGTCGCAAACAGCACCGGCTTGAACATGAATATGCTTTTGTCGGCCGCAAGCTCACGCGCACACCGCTTGACCGAGGAGTTCCATGATGGCAGGGATGAGTGTGGACCACATCTCAGAGTTATCGTGCATAGCAGTCTCCGAATACAAGAGGTTGAAAGAGTATTGGAACTTGGTGTACAGTAAGTGGGTGCATACCCCGAGCGGATCGACTTCATCAAATGCAATGGCGACTACAATATGGACACGTATCCAAACAAGACTCTTTCGGCATGCAATGCTTGCCGTTCAGCGGCGCTCACCAACATACTTTCGTTGAAGAATACCCAAAATGGCTTGGCTGAAATAATGCCAAAGTCTGTTCGTTGAGTTTGTACAAATGCAAACATCACATGGAATATATTGATGTTATAAGTAGTATTGAGGTTGATATAGCGCGACAGAACAAACATATTTTATCAACTTCTACGTCCTCAAGACTTCACTTTCAGAATGCAGGCACCCCATTTCGTAGCCATTCGCCACTGTAACACTTGGTGCTTCTTCGATTGAATATGGGTTACTCAACCATTGGTAATGCATGCTCAATTCGATTCTGGTCGTACATATGTGCGGATAAGAGTCGCGGGTCAAATTTACTGTCGATGTCAATCCGATGGATCCGCCACGTCTTTATGTCGAGGACATACACGGCACGTTTGTACTTGACTGAGACGAGGCCACAGAGGAATGCTGAGGCTTTGTCAAGGTAAAGTGTATTGTTGAAGATCCACGGTCGCTTGTGGTACAAATAATGGGCGCCCGCGGGCAACAGAAGTGATACGTGGTGTGAAGGCAGTTTGAATGTTGGATGTCGCCAACGTTCCCATGCAAAACAAAGAAACACAATGGCGGACGTCATGATCACCAGCTGGAGTGTTCGCTCGAAGCTGCCAATTTGGACGATTCCAGCATGACATACCAACTGAAAGTCAACTTGGGTTGTGTCGCACGCACGCGACACAATTAGTTTTGATGTGACGGGGCTTACCCAGCTTAGAATGATCGATGCCATCGTGGTAATGATGGAGCTCTTCAGGGAATATTTGTTCGTATGGTCTTTCGTCACAACCATGAAGAGGTCGGTGAGGACGATGACCAACCAACAAGTCTCTGAACCTGCTAGGACTGTCGAAAGGGCATGATTGGTTGTTGCCTTTGGGGTAATCATTTTCGTAAAGTTGCCTTCGATATGGAGCTGCGCCGTGCTGGTGGCGAGGAAGAGGATGGCGATCAAGCTACGAAGGACGAGAAGGGGTCGACCTACCCAAACGATTCCGCCGACACGGTTGATTTCAAACATGTTGAGCCCTTCGACATGCAAACGACATGTGATGGCGTACACAAGTGAAAAAAAAGTGACAAGGAAAACCATGGCGGTTGTGTATTGAATGCACAATTGACAGTAGTACGACACAATGGCGGGAATTTCAAGTGGATTTGGCGTGTACGTGTAGATCGAGACCGTCGAGGATAAGACGTTGAGTGTCCCGAAATCCCCTAGAATTGAAATAGCTTCTCTATTCCCAGTCACCCATTCAATGAGCATGAGCCAAGACATGAGATCGAACGACACATCCCCTGACGTGAGCATGGTATGTTGCAACAATTCGACCGGCGCCGACGCATTCATTTGAGCATACTGAACTATGTTGATGCTGAGGAGAGCAATGTCGGCTTGGACCAGTTGCGCGCGAGTATGAATGTTCTCGAGTTTATCACCTGCCATATACGTTGCTGCCCACGTTTGTGCAACGCCAAATCCTTTTTTGCACGCGGCATGGGACGTTGTGGCCTCTGAGCAAGCAATTGACACTGATGGGCACCCATCGGTCGAAGAATTTGAGCAAACGCGGGTTGCATCCCACGCACTTAGGGCAAGTACTGAGTTTGGTAGAGACAAGTAAGTTATTTCGCTTATTCCGTTGTCACAGGACATCTCAGATTCGAAGAGTTGGAGCAAGCCATACGACAACGATTGATGGGCCGAGGTTATGGGGCAGAAGACACTCCCACCGCGCGAGAACGAGTACAGTTGCAACCACTGGGTTGGAATTTGGTGAAGGGTCTGAATAGTTCCCGCGACTAAAGTTTGGGCACTTGCGTTGAGTTCCAGCACATTCGTATATGTGTCGGTGAACGCATTGTAGAGTTGTAGCAACGACGGTGGACGTGGAATGTGGACGAGATCGATTGAGCCATAAGGTCCCACATTGCTCCGAATATGAGCCAGTCCTGCGTCCAGTGGCGTCGATAAAGTTTTGTTTTCGACCATGACAGCTTCCAAACTCACATTTGCGAATGCAAAATTGGCACTGCTTCGAATCAGACTTCGTTGGCCCACGAGGGTATCGTTCTGGGATATCATCCATAAATCACTGCCCCATCCCCAATACATTTTCATGGATGTCTGAAGTGAATACCGATACGAACCAGCGGATGTTTTTAATGTCAGAGGATATTTGAGCCCGTGTGCACTTTGAACATCAACTGTTTCCACAATCCCAATCGATTTGAAATTTTGCCATTGCGAAACAAACTGCGTAATATTTTTCGAAATCCAGTAAGCTACTTCCTGAGCTGGCAAGAGAGACAACCCAAGGCTAGCTATCCATTTTTCGCCTCTGGTTGATTGCTGCAACTCATTGAAAATGCCGATTTCGATGGCTTCGCCCCAACACGAATAAAGTTCATACATATTGGCGTTGCGAAGGATTGCCTCAATATAGATTGCTGCATTGGATGCAATTGATTGACAGCGGTTTTGGCGTTGCATTGAATTGGCCATTTCCCACTTCTGGTCGAAATCCACCCAACAATACTGTGTTGATATCCAAGGAAGCTGGCAAGCATTCGAAACGCGGAGGCCTTCAACTACTTTTACGAGAGATATTTGCTCGAATTGAATGATGCTCGAATAAAGTCCACTTGACGATACGGTGGTCAATGATGAATTGTAGAATGATAAGATACTAGTTCCAATTAAATCGTACTGAGCACTGTTCGAATGAAACACCATTTTTGTGTTGTACTCGTCTATGAGAAAGGGTTGAATTCCCGTGGCGTTAAATCCTGCCCACAGAAAGTCATTACTGAGTTGGTCTTGAACAACGTAAAAAAAGAGTGCAGAAGAAACTGCAGAACCAATGAAGAAGAAAATTGACGCAGTGGCTCGAATTTTTTGTGTCGCGTGTTCAACCGAAACGCTATTATGAATATCAGCTACAGTGGGGGCGACAGATGATACGATGGCGGATTCAAGTCGAAGATTGGGCTTTCGGAAGATATTAAACTTATCATCGACAGAGACGAGAACCCAAAGCACAACACTGAACATGTAATTGGTTCTATTGAAGTGGCATGGAATGATACCACAGAGGACACTTGTACACGCGTCAAAATACACATGGTCGTTTCCCGTCACGCGAGTTAGATACGATGTCGCTACAGCTGGAATAATTACTGGTGGTTTAGTCACAATCAGCGAAGGCTTGTACAAAATCCGTGCGATGCCATAGGATAAACCAATGCCAACACACTGCACAGCACATAGGAGAACGAATCGATTGAAACTTCCAATTTGAACAACACCCGACGTGCAAGATAGCTGAATGTCCATGTTGGAACTCACACATGTTCGGTCAAACACGGCTACCGGAACCACCGGCATTAAGAGCTCAAATATGAGGGACATAGCCCACACCAATCCACAGCTGAGAGTGGCACTAACAAATGCATACTGACGTGTAGCCATAGATAAAACGTCGTTGATTGCATGCGTAAGCCAAATGGTTTCACCCGACACGACGAAGACTTCCAGAAAGGTTCTTTGTTTTGTGACGAAATGAGTAAAAATGTTGTTTCGTTGGAGGAGCACGTTGGTACTGCTGAGTAAAACGATGGCAGTGAGGCCACGTAGCATTACGAATGGCCGGCCAATCCAAACAATACCGACCACGGGATTAAAAAAATACAAATTCTGAAAACAAATCCCATCACGAAAGTGCATGCCGCAAGCAAACGCCAAGAGGGTTACAAAAGAAGACACAAGACACATGTACCAAAGAAGCAACCAAACGACATGGGTCAATCGATTGGGTATTTCAAGTGGATCTGCCACGAAAGACTTCGTGGGATACCGATAAGACATAAGCACGAGTATATTTGCGTCCCCTTCGAAGGCAATCACTTCCCGTGTGCCCTCTAGCCAATCGATAAGTTGTAGCCAACCATAAAAAGACCAGTTGGAGTCGTCCAATATTGGTTGAAGCATGACGATTGGCATTAAGTTCACCGTTGCATATTGCATCAACGAAATGTTCAGTCTTACTACATCATTTGTTGCCAGTTCTGTCCAAGGCGATAGCAATGATAGATTGCTTGTTGCCCGCCAGCTGTCTAACAGGACATTGGCGTCTTGCAGTGACGAACGACAAGATGACACGGAATTTTGATTCAGAGCACAAATGGCATCCACGCTCATGTCGGCGACGGAAGCATTTAAGGATTGCAACAAAAGGGCCAAAATAATGGATCTAGTTTGGCTGAACAACGTCAATGGCAAAAAGGGCACGGTGCAGGCGTCGTCAAACCCAAACGACTCTTGTACATATGTCTGAGCATCCTCAGTGTAGCAAAGTGGATTGCCTCCGTAATATAAAACATTGCCTTGAATCCAAGAGGGCGGCACCATGTCAAAGGTTGTAGTGCTGGACACTTTTTCGTACAATTGATTCAGTTGGTCGCTCGATTGGAGTTGTCGGAGAAAGGCCGAGTTGACTAAGGTGTACAGATTCACAAGCGACGGCGGGGGAAGGTTGTACATGAGATCCACTGATGCAAAAGGGCCAATTACATCATGGAAGAGAATACTCCAGGGGGTGTCCGGGTATCCCCCATTCCACATTTCTGGGTTCCATGCGTCGCCAAGTAACGTAAACGAGTTGGACGCGTTGCGAACAAGACTGGCATTGACTTCCACAGCATAGAGAAGATCGTTCCACACACCAAAGGCCGCATTACCACTTGTCCAATAGCTTATACTTCTGCTTTGGACGTGATTCACAGGGATGGCGTAGCTCATTATTGCTGTCTGGACAAGAATGGAATTGTCAAATCCGCCAACGAAGCGATTTTGCCACGGTATGACATACTGCGTGACGTTGCGTGCGATCCAATATTCAATTTCAGTCGCAATGTCGACATTGGATCGAGCCGTCGTCGTGCGATTGAGCCAAAGCATGCCCCCGGCACTTTCTTGAAGGGCGCTCCCATAGGCCACTTGAAACTTCAGACCCCAGAGGTCGTTCCATGCCGTCCATTCCGTATTTCGTAACATTGACTCCATGAACACAGCCCCGTTGTTGATGTATCGCGCATGGCATCTGGCTTGGCGCGCGGCCGTATGGGCGACGTCCCACGCCCGATCAAAGTCCAGCCAACAATAGCATGTCAACGAGCGGGCACTCTGCCTTGTCGTTTGGCTACGCAGTCCCGCAATCACAACGGGAAGGTTGTTGAGTTGCTCCATGACAATGCGTCGAGTGTCCGTCGCTTGGATCGTATAGAGTGTTTGGCTTTTCGAATAGTCCTTCTCGGACGCAGCGTCGATCGAAAAGAGCGGCAGGTCCCTCGGTCCACTCGTGGTGTTCCACAGCTGGCTGTTAAAGACATCCGCGACAAAGGTTTGTGCACCCGAGGCATTGAAATTCGTCCAAAAGTAATCGTTCTGAACGTACGCATGCAGGATCGTCATGTACTTAACAGTCATGGCAGAGGAAATGACCACGGACGTGAGACCTCCCAGACGATGGAGCCACTCGCGGCGCGACAGGCGAGGCTGTGCATGAACAAGGTCATGCTCGAGAGGGGACACCGCAGCCATATTTTGGTTCAATGAAGTCGTGCGCGGAGAAACGACGTTTGGTGTGACGTTATGAAACTTACTGTTTGTGTTTGGCGGCTTTTCGGGGATCTCAGCTGGGACATGCTCGCCTTGAGAGGCAAATTCTAGGCCGCATCCGCAGTTCTTTTAGGCATTCCCTTTATCGTTCGGGCTGCGAAGGTGGAGTTTGTATTAACATAATCCATCATTATCATATTCACCAATGTGTACGACGAAAAACGACTCGAGTCTCTTACCCATGGCTCATTGGACGTCGACTGACAAAGACAAAGCAAATAGCCCGACAAGTATCAGTTTGCATAAACATGTATGGCCTTGAAATGTAAACATACTCTTTTGCTTGGAAAAATAGTAGTAAGATATTACTTGCCAAGAATTTCAATACCAAATTTTGTTATTGCTCAAGTGGATATATATTTAGGACGACAAAATGTCTTGGACAATGCTCTTTTCGATCGCAGTCAAGCCAGGAACGACTGCAGCCACAAACTCTGGCTTTCCGTTCAACGCATGCATGACTTGGGAGATTTGAGCCTATTTAAAACATCAAGCGCCATTCAAATATATCGAACTCATCAAGTCATCCAACCTTCAAATCGACTTCGTTGAGCGGGTCCATGGATGCCTCAATGTCGTCGTCGTCTTCCTCGTCGGCAAAATTGTCTTCGTCCAGCATATCGGACAACAAAAAATTTTCTACGCAAGCACGTGACGCGTCGATTCTCATTTTTGTCGATTTGGTGACGCACCTGCGGGTGCAAAAATCGACGATGTACCGCCCGGACGTACGGTCTACGCAATGGTGTTGTCAGCTTTTGCGTGTCCACAAGATACTCTAAATACTTGTACCGTCACATGGTCGTCGTCGTCGTCATCGTCCTCTTCATCCGACGAATGACCATCGTCGACTTCCTCTTCGTTGTCGAATTGGGCGTACGTCATGGCCAAAATGCTCACAATTTTCGTCGCAAACGACACCTGCGTGAACGTGGGCGCCTTCTTGGCGCTGCGGAGCGTGCGCGTGGCGCTCGTGTCGGCCGCGGGTTCGCCTTTGACGACGAGCGAGAGCACGCGCGGGTCTTGGGCGTCTAGCAACTTGAGAAGCGCCAACACCGTGACCTTGATTGCGTAGGTGCCGTAAAAATCGTTTTGGTGCTCGACCCACGTCGTGACGACGAAAGGGAGGACGCCGAGCGTCTCGAGCGCGTCGAGGATCGTGGCCACGCCAAACGAATGCACGAGACGCGCAAAAACCGTGCAGAGCGACTGCACGAGCGACGGCATTTGCGCGTGCGCGAGGCGCGTGGACACGGCATGCAGGAGTTGCTGGACCGTCGCGACGGGGAGGACGGCCGAGAGGTGGAGGAGAACTTGGGTGACAAGGCCACCCACGGCCATGGCCCCCGAGTCCGAGATGGCGGGCGAGAGGAGCTTGGCGGCGACGTGCATGACGCCGTCGACCCCAGTCATGCCTACACGATGCGGTCAGAGATGAAAACTCGCCAAGACGACCCTGGGTGTGCGGGAGCGCGCATGTAAAGTGCTGGAGCTGTGGCGACGCGTACGTGACAAACCACTTAAGGCAGTCGCCGCCATGTTGGAGCACCGAGCCGTCGTCTGTCGTGAGGAGGACGTTGAGCAGAGGATCCAAGAGGACAGGCACGACCAGCGGCGCGACGGCCGGTTGCTTGACGAGCAAGTCAATGACTTCGATCGCATGAAGGACATAGAGCGTGTGAAACACGTCGTGGAGTTTGGGCACAACGTGGTCGAGAATGACGCCATGGTCGGCGGCGTCAGCCACGAGCGTCGAGAGAATGTCAACCGTCACGTCGTGTACCATGCGGTCGTCCAAGTGGTGAATCCACAGCGGCAACGTGACTTGGAGGATGGGCTGCAGACTCGCCTGGGCGCCGTTGACGCCGACAACGAGGGCCTACCGACAGGAGGGGTGAGGCAGATGTCTGTTTTAATTTAGGCCATTGATGCGACGCGAGCCACGTACCAACGTTTCGAGCACGACATGCAACGTCTCAGTCGTGGCTTCGACCGTCAAGTGGAGCAAGCGCTCAATGACATGGGTCACAAACTGCGGCAACAAGGCGTCAGCTACAACGACGGCATAACAAAGTCAATCCAGTCGGGGAAGTACCTTTTTCAAGAGGGACAAATGTGCCCAAGGCGCGGCACGCATACAACTTGACGGGAATGACTTGGGCAGGATCCAAGCCCGAGATGGCAACTTGGATGAACGCGAGGAGTTGGGCTTCGGTCATGACGGGGGAAAAGCGACTGGCGCACCAAAGCGCGCGCGCCTTCAAGTAAATGTCTATTGCCGTCAGCATCAAACAAAGAAGCAACGTGCAGTGGTTGTACTCGAGTCGGCCGACTGCATGACGTCAAACAGCGTGGTCAAGAAGCGTGGCAAGTCCAATCCGTCGACGCTATCACTTCCTGATCGCTACTCACACACATTGCCGCGTCAGATTATAACCCGACGATACCCACTCGTACCGCCATCAAGAGCGGCTCGGCCAACGACCCCATCACGAGCAGCGCGGATTCCTGAACACGCCAGGAAGGTTCCGCGAGGCGTTGCTGAGTCGCTTGCACCGTCGCGACCAAGACCGACATGCCGAGCGCCGTCTCGAGTTCCCGAAGCAGGTCGGCGCCCGTGTTGCGGACGTTGTGTTGCAGGCTGTCGTCGTCTTCGTCGGCCACATACTGGTTCGGATCGTCGTTCCAGAGCTCCAACTGCGCCTGCGTGATCTGCATGTACGCGACCATCGTGTGTACGAGCGGCTGGAGCGACGATGTCACGAGCTGCCGTGTCTTTTTTGTTGGTGCGTGCACCAAGCCCCGCACAAAATCAAACAATTCGATCGTGAGTGCGGCCTTGCCGACGGACGCGCCGTCGCTGTCGTAGCCTTCGTCGTCGTCGCCACTCGCAGCCAGCACAACGCTGGCTTCGAACTGGGGAACGCTGCTCACCAAGACTTGCCACACCTACATGTGGTCAGTCACGAAGAAGACTCACACGACACGCACGGGGGGCAAAATGGACGGCACGAGCGAACTCATGTCCTTGGGCCATTCGACGACAAACGCCGTCAAGGCGCGGACAACCAAGATGGAAAGCCCGTCATCGTGGTCGGCCATTTGAAGCACTTGGACGAAGCGGCCGATCCACGGGGTCACGGTCGCTTGAAGGACGGCGCCGGCGTGGCCTTCCCCGGATTGCGCAATCATGCCGAGCATCGTCAAGCACGTCTGGACGATGGAGACGACGCGACCCTTGAGACGCGGCGGCGACGTCGGCGCATCAAAGACGCGTTCCAAGTGCGGGAACAGAAGTGGGACAAGCTCAACAAAGTGATCGCTCGCGATGTGGTCCGTCGCGACCGAGAAGAACTTGAGCGCAAACTCTGCTTGGCTCGAGAGGAGTTCCATGATGGCAGGGATGAGTGTAGGCCACTTCTCGGGCCAGTCGTGCTTGACGATCTCCGAGAGCACGAGGCTGTAGGCGGTTTGGAACTTCGAGTCGGCAAAGTGGGCGGGGGCATGGCCGTGGGCGAATTGCCCCAAGCTCTGGACGAGGACGTTGCGCACCTCTGACTTTTCCGCGTCGGCAATCACAAAATCGGACTCTTCCGTCTTCTCCCAATGCGCGACGATCGCCTTTTTGAGCATGAGCGACGCAAACTGCGCGATCGGCAACTGCATAGGCACTTGGAGGCATTGCGTGAGGAGGAGCGCAAAGCCAGGCGTGGACAGCGACTGCGTCAAGCGCGCTTCACTGGCTTCGCGGCGACTTGCGTCGTTCGCGAGCGTGTCTTCCAAGAGGCGGGCCAACTCTTCCATGATGATGCACAGAACTGTGAAGAGATCTGCTGCCGAGGGAAAAATGGATTGACCATTTGTTTTGCCGCCACTTTGTATCCGGTCATATCCGGAAAATTTGGGGTGCATTTGTGACATCCGGATACGATCGATACGATTTGGCGCGATTCTGAAATAATTGTTTTCACAATACAGGTAGCACGATTGCACAGTTCAACGGCGCAGTCGAAGTTCCTTGGGTCGACCGTGACGTGGATGACGCGTTAGTTGCGACGTCGATGTGTGTGACTTGTTGCGACCTTTAGCATCGACAGGCCCTCCAATCCAAGCATGGCCAAAGCTTCGCAACCCCACTGCGAGATACACTCTCGTTGGGAGGTTTGTGTTTCTTTCTATCGTCACATCGAATCCATATGGTCCAAGACGCAACCACATATCTACATGTATTCATCTTCCAGGCCAAAGATTAGGCTGGGAGGACGACATCATCATCCATGTCTTCTTCGTACATCTCCAAGACGTCGCTGTATTTCTTCTTGCGTCGTTTGGAGCTTCGCGTGGAAGGGCCAACCACGGCGTCTTCGGCACGGCGGACGACTCGCTTCTTGCTTTGCGTCTCTCTATCGTCAACGTTTTCCTGCTTGATATCGTCGTCTTCTTGTTGGTCGTCGACGAAATCTACAATGTCGTCGGCGTCGCTGTCCCAAGGCTTGACCCCGAACGACGCGAGAAGAATGTCGTGGTCTTGGAGCGCGTCGTCAAAGTCGCCCAAGTTGTTCATTTCTCCATATTCGCCTACGGCCGCGTCGTTGTCCCTTTGGTTTGTCGACTCCACGTCGCCCTTCGTGTCTTCATGGTAGAATTTGCAGCGACTACCGCGGTTGCATCCGACGGACGTGCCAAAATACTCGCAAAGGACGTCCTTGGGTACACCCGCGTGGTCGTATTGGCATGAATTACCGCGCTTGCACCCGCGGCGCATATGAAAGTAGCGGCATACCAACGAAGAGGCCGCCATCACCGACGTGGGGATATTCGAAATGAAGGTGTTCGTGTTGAAGTGGTTTGGGAGAAAAAACGAATGCCGTGAATGGACCAATGAAACGGCACAGTTTTTCATTTTAACCAATCAGATGCAACGGTTTCCACTGTCTCATAACTGTCAACTGAAAAAGGCCCGAGAATGACCTAGCCAAAATGCTTATTTAATCGTGTTTCTCCACTGAACGGTTCAATCGATGGCAATTGACTATATTAGTACTGCAGTCATTCTGTTTCAATTTACTAACACCAACAGGTCAATATGGCTTGACCTGTCCAATATTTGCCTCGGTTTCCTTTTGCCATTATGGAAGTGACCTCAACAGCCCACATGTGAGCGCGTCCTCGAGCAATAAATGACCCATGGCACATTCAAACTCTCAGCAAGTAGACTTGTCGTGCGATGGAAGTTTGATAGCAGGCGTATGGCCACTATTGTCTCAGCCTGTAACCAATAAAGGATCACTCACTCCACCATTGGCAACCCATATTCAATTCGTATTGATGCGCAGACAAGAGACGCGGGTCAAATGCAGCGTCGATGTCAATCACATGAGTCCGCCATGTTTTGATATCGAGGACGTAAACCTTTTGCTTCAACTTGGCTGAGACGAGCCCACACAAGAAAGCCGATGCTTTGTCAAGTTAGAGCGTGTTGTTGAAGATCCATGAATGTTTGTGGTACAAATAGTGCCCCCTGCCGGCGATAAGAGCGACACGCGGTGCGACGGGAGCTTGAATGTTGGATGTCGCCAATATTCCCACGCAAAACAGAGACACACGATAGCGGACGTCATAATCACGAGCTGCAGCGTCCGCTCGGAATTGCCGCTTCGGACGACGCCAGCGTCGCACACTAACTGCAGGTCCACTTGGGTGGTCTCGCAAGTACGAGATACAATGAGCTCGGGAGTGACGGGACTGACCCAGCTCAAGGCAACGGACGCGATCGTAGCAAGAATTTGTTGGTCGGGTCTTTCGTCACAACCATAAAGAGATCGGTGAGCACAATGACGAGCCAGCACGACTTGGGCCCTGCAAGGACAGTCGAGAGGCTGTGGATCCCGGATAAAGTGGGGGTGGTCATGTGGGTGAAAACGCCCGCGAGCACAAGGCCGACATTGGTGGTCGCGAGGAAAAGGATCGCGACGACGCTTCGAAGAAAGAGAAGCGGTCGACCGACCCACACGACGCCACCGACGCGGTTGATTTCAAGCATGTTGAGGCCATCAACGTGGAAACTGCACGCGATTGCATACATGAGGGCAAAGAACGTGACGAGAAACACCATGGCGGTCATGTATTGGACGCACAGTTGACAGTAGTACGACACATTCGCTGGGATTTCGAGTGCATTAGGCGCGTAAGTGTTGTTGGACACGACCGAGGACAAGAGACGACGTCACCTTCAATCGAAACGACTTCTCGAATCCCAGTCACCCATTCGATGAGCATGATCCATGCCATGAGGTCGAACGCGATATCCTCCGCCGTGAAAACGCAGTGGCGCAACAACTCGATGGGCGATGACGCATTCACTTGGGCGTATTGGACAAAGTCGATATCGAGGAAAGCAACATCGGCGTGGGCAAGACGTGCTAGCGAGTCCAAGCGCTCGAGGGTCAGCGTATACGTCGACGCCCAATTTTGCGCCGCGGAAAAGCCTTTCTTGCACGAGACTGGGGTGGTGGTGGCCTCGCACAAGCGACTGCCACTGAGGGATATGTCGAGTTTGCACAATCTTGGGTGACACCACATGCCCACAGCGCAAGGACCGAGTTTGGCAGCGTAAGGGTGGCCAATTCACTCAGTGAAATGCCGCAAGCTAGGTCAGACCTCACGAGTACAAACAAGCCCAAGGATGATGGTTGTTGAGCCGAGGTTGCGGGACAAAAGATATTCCCGCCTCGAAGTGTCGAGTATTCTTGCAGCCACTTTGTGGGAATTTGGTGGAGTATTTGGGTCGCTCCTATCACTGTAGATTGGGCACTTGTATTGGTCTTTAATGCACTTGCAAACGCATCGGTAAATGCATTGTAGAGGTGTAGCAACGAAGCTGGCCATGGTACGTGGATGAGATCAACGGAACCTAATGGCCCCACAATGCTCCGCACACAAGATAATCCTTCGTCCAGTGGCGTCGGCAAGAGGATGTTTTGCACCAAGACGTGCTCCAAAGTCACATTCGAAAAAGCAAAGTTGGCGCTGCTTCGAACCAGACTCTAGTGACTCAAGAGCGTGTCATTTTGAGTTATGCTTCTCAAATCACTTCCCCATCCACAATACATTTTCATGGACATTTGAAGTGCATATCGATAGACCCGATTTGACTTTTTCGATGTCAGTGGGTATGTCAGCCCCAGCGCTGTTTGTACTGCAACTGTTTCAACAAGACCAATCAATTTGTAATTCTGCCGTTGAGTACAAATTCCTTCACATTTTTGGAAATCCAGTACGCCACTTCATCGGTAGGTGCCAGTGTCAAATTCATGCTCGCCATCCACTCTTGACCGACACGAGATTGCCGTAACTCGTTAAAAATGCCAATTTCAATTGCATCGCCCCAACACGAATGCAAGACTTCTAAATTGGCATTTCGAAAAATAGGTTCGACAAAAATTCCTGCATTGGTCGACACCATTTTTTCGCAACGGTGCTGACGTTGAATAGAATTGGCCATGCCCCATTTTCGGTCAAAATTCACCCAGCAGTATTGTGTTGACATCCATGGAAGCTGGCACGCATCGGAGGCACGGAGACCAATGATCAACAAAGATACAAAGATATTTGCTCAAACAGCATTATGCTTGAATATAGCCCACTGGATGATACGGAGGCAGTGGTCGCATTGTAAATACCTATGGTATGGGTTCCACTCATGCTGTATTGACTATCTTGGGACTGAAACATCAAATTTTGATTGAACCAGTCCATTACAAAAGGTTGCATTCCTGTGACTTTGTATCCAGCCCATATGAAATCATTGCTCAGTTGGTCCTGAACGACGTAGAAGAAGAGCGCTGACGAAATCGATTTGGAATTTCGAGCGTATTGGCTGTAAACGCTTGCGTTGGGTACTGCTTGGAAATTAGTACGAGCGTGTTGGCATCCCCTTCGAATGATATCACCTCTCGCGTCCCTTGTAGCCAATCCAAGACGTGAAGCCAACCATAGAATGACCAATCGGGGTCGTTTATGTCCAAGATGGGCTGGATCAAAACAACTGGTGCGGTACTCCAACGTGCGTATTGCATCAAACTTATGTTGAGTGCGAGGACATTGTTGGTCACGACGGACTTCGTGGGGGTAATGAAGAGGGATCAAAGCTTTCGAGCCAAATATCGAACAAATTCAATGCTCCTAGGAGCGACAAGCAGCACAATGATTTTTCGTTTTGATTGAGACTGCATATAGAAGATAGCCTCGAGTCGACAGAGGATAGATTGGAAAATTCACATGAATGCAACAACAGAGCCAAAACAATGGTTTTTATGTCGCTGACCACCTTCAATGGTGAAAAGGGTTCGGTTCAGGCATCGTCAAACCCAAATGACTGTTGAATAAATGTCTGCGAGCCAGCACCGTAGTAGAAAGGGTTGCCTCCGGAATAGACGACGTCGGATCCAATCCAATTGGGGGGTACCATATCAAAAGTCGTCGTGGTGGCAGTACTCTGGTACAGCCGATTCATTTGGTCGTTGGATTGCAGCGTTCGCAACAAGGACAAGTACATCGTGTCATATAGAACGACGAGGGATTGTGGTGGAAGGACATACATGAGATCCACCGAGGCAAAAGGGCCAATGGTATCGTGGAAGAGAATGCTAATCGGCGTGGTGTGGTAACATCTCTGGGTCAAGCGACGCATCGAGCAGCGCAAATGAGTTGGAAACGTTTCGTACGACGCTCGCATTGACGTCCAAAGCATATCCCAAATCATTCCAGACCCCAAAGGGCGCAATGGCACTTGTCCACGAGCCTACAATTTTGTATTCGACAGATTCAGTGGAATGGAATAGCTTGTCAACGCGGTCTGCACCTCAATGGCGTTGTCAAAGCCACCGACGACGCGGTTGTTCCACGGGATGAGATATTGCGCGATGTTGTGTCCAGTACGAATTTCTTGATCCAGAGTGACAAGCATCATGGTGGTGGTTTGCTGAAGCCAAACGACGCCCCTCGCACTTGACTGGAGGGCACTGCCATATGCGATTTGAAACTTTAATCCCCACATGGCATTCCACGCAGCCAAGTCGGTGTTACGCAGCATCGCTTCCATGTACGCAGCGCCATTGTTGGCATATACGAACGGACAGTATGTGCTGTTGTTTGACTGCGCAGTCCCGCGATGACAAATGGCAAGTTGTTCAATTTCTCCATCGCGACGCGTCGTGCGTCTGTGGGTTGGATTGTACAAGCCGTTTGGGCATTGGCGTAATCTTTCTTGGACGCGACGTCGATCGAAAAGAGTGGCAGGTCCCTCGGTCCACTCGTGGTGCTCCACAGCTGGCTGTTAAAGACTTCCGAGACAAAAGTTTGGGCACCCGAAGCATTGAAGTCGGTCCAGAAGTAGTCATTTTGAACATACGCGGGGAAGGATCTTCATGTACTTGACAGTCATGGCGAATGTCACGGCAACGGACGTGAGACCCCCGAGATGATGGAGCCAGTCGCGGCGCGACAAGTGAGGCTGTGTATGAACTAGGTCCAGTTCTTGGGGCGGCACTGCCATCTTCGTTCAAATGGGACTTGAAGCAAAATAAAATGGCGTTTCGAAACCCTTGCTATATTTAATAGTATTCAATCTCATTGAAAATGTGCTTTCTGGCCCATTTTGTCATACAATTCGCGCCACAAAATTCCTTCATCGAGCTGCAACGATGAGGGTATCAATTCGAATAATGCCAACTTACTGCCACGGTTGCCGAATTGCGAAATGAGTAGAGAGTACTTTGCAATGATTTGAACTGTCATTGTTTGAACAATAGTGGATTATGAGTCAAAATATCGCATTTCTCATGTTCATTCTTCGCACGTCCGAGTCAGAGCGCGACGATATTCGATTGCAAACAACGTCACGGGCGCACTCAACCCATAGTGCATTATCTGGGCGGTGCCGTGGCAAGCGATGACAATTCAACTTTTTTGCACTACATTTACCCGAAGAAACAGACAATTCATTCCACCTTCTATTAGGTCGGAGTCGTCGGTGTGATGGACAATGCGATAAAATTGACGATCGTGAAACACAGATACTTAAAGACCTCAAGCGAGTGCTTCTCGATGTGTTCGCTTGGTGGGTTTGATACAACGACATGAGGCAACCTCAAGATGTTAACGGGGCCTGACAGAGCTACACTAAAAGATTTCATTGTTCTATTGTTGAGCAAAAATTTATGTTACTTCTATTCTTCATTAGTGCACCGTTTTGGTCACTCAACCATTGGTAATGCATAATTGATTCGGGTTTGGTCATAAACGTGGGCCGACAAAAGCCGCGAGTCAAAATCGCTGTCGATGAGAATCGTGTGGGTCCGCCATGTTTTGATATCGAGAACGTAAACAACCCGTCTGTATTTAACGGAGACAAGTCCACATAGGAAAGCCGACGCTTTGTCAAGGTATAGTGTGTTGTTGAAAATCCATGGTCGTTTATGGTATAAGTAGTGCGCTCCGGCAGGCAAAAACAGTGACACACGATGTGATGGAAGTTTGAGTGATGGGTCTCGCCAATATTCCCATGCAAAACAGAGACACACTGTGGTCGACGTCATGACCACAAGTTGGAGCGTGCGTTCGTAGCTGCCGATTTGGACGACACCAGCATGGCATATCAGTTGAAAGTCAACTTGACTGCTGTCGCACGTTCGCGACACTATGAATTGCGGGGTGACAGGACGGGCCCAGCTCATAATAATTGAAGCCAATGTGACTATGATGGAGCTTTTGAGGGAATATTTGTTTGTGTGGTTTTTTGTCACAACCATGAAAAGATCGGTAAGCACAATGACTAACCAGCAAGTTTCGGACCCTGCAAGAACTGTCGAGAGAGATCGAACGCCAGAAGCTTTGGGGGTAACAATGACCGAAAAATAACCATCGATTTGTAGCTGCACACTGCCGGTTGCGAGAAAGAGGATAGCGATGGCGCTTCGGAGGACGAGTAGTGGACGTCCTATCCACACGATGCCACCGACGCGGTTGACTTCAAGCATATTGAGGCCTTCCACGTGGAAACGGGACGCAATGACGTACACGAGAGCGATAAACGTAACAAGGAAGCCCATGGCGGTGGTGTATTGGATACATAATTGACTGTAGTAGGACACATTGTTGGGAATTTCGAGTGCATTTGGAGTGTTGAATGTTGAATCCATCACCGAGGACAAGACATTGAGTTCACTCACATCTCCTTGAATTGAAACAGCTTCTCTGGTCCAAGTTATCCATTCAATAAGCATGACCCAGGACATAAGATCAAACGAAGCGTCCCCCGATGTGAACACGGGATAGTGCAACAATTCAACCGGCGCCGATTCATTCACTTGAACGTATTGGACGACGCTAATATTGAGTAGCGCAACGTCGGCATGGACTTGTCGCGCAAGGGGTTGCAAGTTCTCGAGAGTTTCTTGAGACAAATACAAGGATACCCAGCCTTGTGCGGCAGAAAAACCTTTTTTGCAAGCGGAAGGGGTACCCGTGGCTTGCTTACAAGCAAGGGGCACGGAAGGGCACGGCGAGTTTGGACAAACACGGGTTGCTTCCCAAGCACTTAATGCAAGAACAGATTTTGGAATTGATAGGGTGATAACTTCTGCGACCATACTGCCACACGTCAAATCCAATCTAAAAAGTGCGAGCATGCCATACAATGATGGAAGTGCTGGGGTTGTGGGGCAAAGAATATTCCCCCCGCGAATTGTTGAGTAGAGTTGCATCCACTTTGTGGGAATTTGCTGAAGGCTCTGAGCTGCCCCCTGCACAGGAGCTTGGGCACTTGCATTTGCATGCAACGCTTTCGTGTACGCGTCGGTGAACTCATTATATAGCAACATCAAGGAGGATGGCCAAGGTATATGGATAAGGTCAACAGAACCGAATGGTCCGAAGAAGTTCCGAACAAGAACCAGTCCAGCTTCCAAAGGCGTAGGTAAAGATGAGTTTTGAATCATTGCCGTTTCTAGAGTCGCATTCACAAACGCAAAATTGGCGCTGCTTCGAATCAGACTTCGATGACCCCAAAGCGTGTCATTTTGGGAAATGACCCACATATCACTCCCCCACCCCCAATACATTTTCATTGACGTCTGAAGTGAAAATTGAAAAGTACCAGTGGATGATTTCATCGTCACTGGATACGTCATCCCAAGTGCATTCTGAAAAGCAACAGTTTCAATAACACCAATCAATTTGTAATTCTGCCATTGAGTAACAAATTGGGTAATATTTTTGAAAATCCAATAACCCACTTCGTCCGCGGGTGATAGTTTTGTGGTGATGTTCGCAAGCCATCCTCGACCTGTGGACGATTGTCGCAGCTCATTAAATATGCCAATTTCAATAACATCGCCCCAACACGAATACAGCCTTTCCAAATGGGAATTGCGAAGAATCGACTCAACATAGAGAGCTCCGTTTGTTGTCATATCTTGACAGCGGCGCTGCCGTTGAATGGAATTTGCCATTTCCCACTTCAGGTTAAAATCTACCCAGCAATACTGTGTCGACATCCATGGAAGCTGGCATGCATCTGATGCTCGAAGGCCATTAATAACTGCAATAAGAGAAATTTGCTCAAATTGCATGACACTCGAGTAAAGTCGACTGGATGATACGGTGGCTGAGGATTTGTTGTAAAAAGCCATGAGACTTGTTCCACTCATGTCATATTGGGCACTCTGAGAATGATACATCATGTTTTTGTTGTAACCATCCAATACAAATGGTAACATTCCCGTGGAGTTGAAACCTGACCACAAAAAATCGTTACTCAATTGGTCTTGAACAACGTAAAAAAATAGGGCTGACGAAATCGCTGAGCAAAGCAAGTACAGCATTGAACCAATAGCTCTTAATTTTTTGGTCGAGTTCTCAACTGAAATTCTATTCAACTCGCCACGTATGTGATTATATGTGGGGGCCACGGACGTGAGCATCGACGATTCGAGCCGAAGGGTTGGCTTTCGGAATACATCAATTTTGTCATTGACAGAGACGAGTACCCAGAGCACGACACTAAAAGTGTACTTGGATCGTACTGTATGGAATGTAATGAGCCCACAAAGGACACTACTGCGCGCGTCAAAGTACATTTTGCTACTTCCATTCACACGTGTTAAATACGATGACGATACCGCTGGAATAACAACGGGCGCTTTGGATAGAACGTTCGGAGACTTGGTGATAATTCGAGCGACTCCATAAGACAAACCGATGCAAATACACTGAACCACGCATAACAGGGCTAGTCGATGGGAACTTCCAACTTGAATGACCCCAGACATGCAAGAGATGCGCATGTCCATGTTGGAACTCAAGCATGTTCGGTCGAAATTGGCCATCGGTTCAAATGACGCCACGAGTTCCAAAACCAAAGAAACAATCCATACGAGAGTTGAGCTCAGGATAGCGCAATAAAATGAAAACCGCTGTGTTATCACCGATAAAATGTCATTGATAGCATACGTAAGCCACAACGTTTCACCTGACACGATGATAGAATCGAGAAACGTTTTGCGAGTCGATATGAAATGCGTGAAGGAATTTTCACGAAGCAAGTGCACGTTGCCACTACTGAGTAAACACATGGCCGTGAGGCCGCGAAGCATTAAGAGTGGTCTCCCAATCCACACGATTCCAACAACAGGGTTTAGAAAGAATAAATTCTGATCGCAGACGCCATCAGGAAACACCAAGCCACAAATAAAGGCCAATGTGGTGACGAATGCTGATACAATGCACATGTACAAAATGAGGAGCCATACGACATTAGATAGTCGATTAGGAATTTCGAGTGGGTCTGCGTCGTACGACTCCGTGGCGTATTGTTTTGATATGAGAACTAACGTGTTGGCGTCACCTTCAAAGGATACAACTTCACGCATGCCTTGCAGCCAGTCCAGAAGAAGCAACCAGCCATAAAAGGACCAATTGGGATCTCTTACGTCTAAGATTGGCTGGAGCAAAACTACTGGCGTCGAATTCAAATTAGCATATTGCATCAAGGAAATATTGAGATCGAGAACATCGTGTGTCGCTCGTGATATTGAGGGGGCTAGTGTTGAGGTGGCGAAAGTCGCTTGCCACAGATCTAACAGTAATGCTGCTCGTTGAATTGATAAATGGCAAGGTTGTTTCATAATTTGGTTCAGAGCACAAATAGCAGTCAGTCTCGTTTCTGTGTGGGATAAATTAAAATTGGCACTAGATTGCAGCAAAAGCGCCAAAACAATGGTTTTTGTCTGACTGACCACCGTCAAAGGTGAATAGGGTTCAGTACAGGCATCGTCGAACCCAAACGATTGTTGGACATACGCTTGTGCATCACCACTGTAGCACAACGGATTGCCTCCGAAATACATGACATTGGGTCCAATCCAAGTGGGGGGAACCATGTCAAAGGTCGCGGTGTTGGCAGTATCTTGATAGACTTGATTGAGTTGGCTATTTGTCTGCAGGTCTTGAAGGAAAGCCAAACATGTGCTTTGGTAGAGTTGGATAATCGACGTCGGGGGAAGGACATAGATAAGATCCACTGACGCAAAAGGTCCAATTTCATCGTGAAAAAGAATGCTCCACGGCGTTGAGGGGTAGCCCCCGGTCCACATCTCGGGATTCAAGGAGGACTCGAGCTTCGTAAATGAGTTCGTTGCATTGCGGACGAGACTGGCGTTGACGTCCACAGCATAGCCAAGATCGTTCCAGACACCAATGGACGCAGTAACACTTGTCCAATGGCCGATCCACGCGGATTGGATGTGGTTCACTGCGATAGAATAGCTCCTCAGTGCAGTTTGCACCACAACATAATTGTCGAACCCGCCGATATTTGCATTGTGCCAAGGGATAATATATTGCGATATGTTGCACGCGGTCCAATATTCAACTTCTGAATCAACGGTGACACCATATCGGGCCGTCGACGTTTGGTTGATCCATGCCATGCCACCCGCACTTTCTTCAAGGGCATTTCCGTACGCGATTTCAAATTTCAGCCCCCACTTCGCGTACCATGCCGTCCAATCTACGTTGCGCAACATCGACTCCATGTACACTGCTCCGTTGTTGGCATATCTAGTGCGACAGCGAGCTTGTCGCGCGGCAGTGTGGGCCACTTCCCACTCGCGACGAAAGTCCAGCCAACAATAGCACGTCAATGACTCTGCGCTTTGTATTATGGTTTGGTTCCGGAGCCCCATGATGGCCACGGGTAAAATGTTGAGTTGCTCCATGATAATGCGCCGTGCGTCGGTGGCTTGGATCGTAAAAATTGTTTGAGGCTGGGAGTAATCTTTCTCGGTCGCGACATCAATCGAAAAGAGCGACAGATCCCTCGCTCCACTCGTGGTGTTCCACAGTTGGCTGTTGAAGACATCCGAGACGAACGTTTGTGCACCCGAGGCATTGAAATTCGTCCAAAAGTAATCGTTCTGAACGTACGCATGCAGGATCGTCATGTACTTGGCTGTCATGGCGGTGGAGATAGCGACGGATGCGAAACCTCCAACACGATGGAGCCATTTGAGACGCGTCAAGCGAGGTTGTGCGTGAAGTAGATCCTGTTCGTGGGGGCACACCGCCGACATTCCACTGGAGGGGCGCGTGAGAAACGACAAATGGCGTGGCCTAGTTTGAAACCCACGGAATATATTTTTAGCTGAGCCGGACAACACTGACGCTTGGGGCTTAAAACCCAGGATCGTCCAAGTGTCGTCCATTTTCGCCACAAAGAAAGGTTCTGCAGAGTAAAAGGTAAATTTGATACTAGTATCAAGGGACCCTACACAAACCAACACATTGTCACTCTGACTCTCAACATCAAAACCCCCACATCGTCCTCGCAGAATCCAACTACCGGTACGAGAAAATGTGCGCGAATCCCTGCATGAATACAATGACTAATAAAATTAGACTTCAGAGCCCGTCGACTTAATGAACAGTGGCGGCTTTCTGCAGGTTACTGTCGCTTGATTGGCTGAAAGGTAGGTGATACGTTGACCAATGGGATCATCAACTTTTTTGCCCCAAAAAATTCCATTCCCTTCGCACATACTTCCTCTGTTCCACATTACTGTTAACACATGTCTACTCACCGACCCCAAAAATACATATCTGAACGTAACTCTATGCTAGAAATTCTATTATAAAGGCAATAAAAAACTAGAGGATCCGTTCATTGGCTGCAACGATCCAAAACGCAAAATTGGCGCTGTAAAGCAACTTTGAATTTCCACCACCCGAATAAAAACACGCCACATACATAAAACAGCTCAAATTCAAATTTACCGCCATGGAAAATCGCCGTCGAGAGCTCACCAGTGAAGTAAAGGTTGCAATCATTCAACACATCCAACCGTTCCTGTGCAAGGGGAAGCCACAGAGAGGCGCCTTTACCAAAGTTGCGGCGCACTTCAATCTCGCCCGACAAACAGTCGCGTACGTCTGGCGCAAGTTCTGTGTCGATGGCTCAACCATGTCTACCAAGACGGGAAGAGTTGGCCCGAGACCACGGTACACCGCTGCACAAGTTCAAGAGCTGGTTCGCAACGTACCGCAAGACATGAGATCGACCATGCGCGACGTCGCAGCTGCAACCGGGCTCACGATCGGCACCCTGAGCCGCCATCTAAAGCAAGGGACGTTCCAGCGCCCGTCGTCTCGCATCAAGCCGTTTCTGTCGGACGCAAACAAGGCTCAACGCCGCGATTTTTGATCCCCCGAAATCGATCCGCAATGGGATGTTGTTCACCTCGACGAAAAATGGTTCAATGCTGACAAGGATCGCCGGAAGACCTACCTCGTCCCTGGAGAGACGCCACGCCATCGATCATGGAAGAGCAAGCGATACATCCCAAAGGTGATGTTCCTTGCTGCCGTGGCCAGACCGCGGTATGACGTTGCCCGTGGGGCCTTCTT
>VJMH01007536.1:54927-66330 GCA_009835185.1 Aphanomyces stellatus
CACGTGCATGCTGGCAGACTATGCCACGTACACGTGGGCCAAATTTCAGGTCACACTCACACCCAACTGTGCGGGTGACTTGTCCATCTATGGCTACACGGGTGCGTCATCTTGGTATTCAGTCGTTCAAGCAGCAAAACTCGACTTGACGAATGCACTCACGGCGTCCTTTTGCGGTTCGTCCGATTGTCTAGCTCTCACAAATACGACTGTGGCAAAGCTACCTAACTGCAAAGTGGCTTCGGGCGACAATCTGTATTCGACCACCAAGAGCCTTCTTGCGTTCTGTCCGTCGACGTCGAACCCGTACCCTGATGATTCTTGCGACCAACTCTTGACGACAGCCAATCAGAGAATGCTCGGTCCATCCTGTAACCGCTCGACTGGCTTGTTGTTACAGCCGCCAAGTTTAGCCGCTGTTGCCATCGACTACTCCAACAATCCCAATTCCATCTTTGGCTTTGGGATCTGCGGCGACCCAGCGTGCACTGCCAGTTTGACTGCGTCTTTGGCTTCGTACCCAACGTGCAGTGCCTTCCCAGCCTACTATTGGAGTGCCAATTCGTGGGCGGTTGTGCAGCCCGTCTCGTACGCGTCCCAGCTCACCACGTTACTGGGTTCGTGCGCCGAGTATAAGGTATCCATTGGCACGGGCAACAGCACGTGTCAAATGGCAGACTATGCGGCGTACAACTGGGCCAAATACCAGGCAACACTCTCATCGAATTGCGCAGCAAGCCTCGCTCGCTTTGGTTTCAATGCGTCGTCGCTATGGTACGCAGTAGTTCAAACTGCGACCTTGGCGCCATCCAACCTCCTAACGTCTGCGTTCTGTGGATCAGTCGATTGCCTTCAGTTGACATCAGCCGCGGCCTCACAGCTACCCAATTGTTCAGTCGCGTCAGGAGAAAATCTGTTTCTGACTGCGACAAACCTCCTCAACTACTGCAATTCGACCAACCCTATCCCTTCACCATCACCTACTTCGCGCCCAGTACCCCCAGCACCCTACAACGCAACCATTCAGTCTTTGCTTGGCTTGTCGACCAACCACACATGCGATGCCATCATTCGAGCCGCCAACCAGTGGACTCTAAGTCAAGCTTGCGGTGACTCGATCTTCCAAGGTGGCACACCGCCCAGCTTGGCTGCTATCGGAATGGACTATTCCTCCAACTACTACACTGTCTTTGGCTACGGCATATGCGGTACACCTCAATGTGCCGCAAGCTTGAGAACGCACTTGACCTCGTATCCATCGTGTACTCCCATTCAAGCCACGTCATACTATTCGACCCTGTCGACGCTCCTGAATTCGTGCCCACGTCTGCTTAATGCCATCACAAGCGGCAGCAACACGTGCATGTTGGCTGATTATGCGACAACCAACTGGGCCAAATATCAGGCGACACTCACGCCCAATTGTGCTGCTGCGTTGGCCCCCTTTGGGTACACCACGTCTTCGTTGTGGTTCACCGTGGTTCAATCCGCTACGTTGTCTCAGTCCAACACTCTCACGTCCTTCTTTTGTGGCTCGCCGTGCCTCCAACTCACAGCGACAATGCAAAGTGCTCTGCCCAACTGCAATACGATGTCTGGTGAAAACTTGTTTAGCACGGCGACAAACCTACTTGCCTACTGCCAAGCTAATCCCATGGGATTTCCCGCTGGTTCGTGCGATCAAAAGCTTCTGGTGGCAAATCAACTCACATTGAGTCCAACTTGTGTCAACGACATGCAACTCGACGGTACCCCGCCCAGCCTCGCCGCCATTGCCATCGACTACGCAACGACCGGCAACTCGGTCTTTGTCAACGGCATCTGTGGCGCCGTGTCTTGTCGTACTAGCTTTGCAGGCATCTTGACCTCGTACCCCACCTGTACATCCATCTCGGCGCTCTCGTTGAACAATCAAATCTACTCGAACTACTATTATTGGGGCCAGCAGACTTCGACGGAGCCCCCTTCATATTACGCGACGCTCGTCGCCCTCCAAAGCACTTGCAGCGCACGTGCCACGTCTGGCACGTGCCTCGCTGCCGACATTGCCGCGTCCAACTGGGCCAAATACAAGGTCACGCTCACGCCCAACTGCGCAGCCGATTTGACTGGCATCAATGGCTACTCGTCGACCAGCACGTTATGGTACTCGACTGTCCAAGTAGCAACGTTTTCTCAATCCAACACACTGACGACCCTCTTCTGTGGCTCGGCCGCGTGTCTCCAGTTGACGCTCGACACCATCGCACGGCTCCGCGCCAACTGCGCCGTCGCGTCTGGTGAGAACGTCTACGCGACCGCGACGACGCTGCTGCAATATTGCGCCCCGTCGGCCGTCCCAGCCTTGCTGCCTCTGGCCACGACTCCGCCTCCTCCTCCGCCACCACCAAAGGCGACGACGACGACGTCCAAAGTTGGAGCGCCCATGCCCGTGGCGCCACCCGCGTCTCCTGGCCCAGCTAGCCCAGGATATGTGTGGACCCCTCGCCCGGATATGAATGCCTCGTCCCCAACAACGAAGACGACGCCAACACCCATTGCCGTCAACGCAACGCTGGCACCAATGACACTTGTCCCGACGATGACTTCACAACCCAACGACACAACGTTGCCGACTCCGACACCCTCGGGGGTGCACAATTCCTCGTCCGCTGTGTATACAGGACGTGCTGTGGCGTTCGCCGTTGCACTGATGATGCTTGCGTAATCATTGATACTTCGTAAATAACATCGAACACCTCCATCCGAGAAAGAATGGGCATTTTGGGAAAAAGTCATTTCATTTATCGATAAAACTCGAATATCCAAAAACAAAGACCACCCACAGAAAGAGAAAGTAGCGGCCTTTCAGAACGTGATTCGAATATTCAATTCCAATATGAAACACAAGGTAAAATCGATATGAAACAACTCATACAAAACATTTGACATACAGTAAATTTGTGAGTGTGGATGAACGCATGTACATCGGCCTTGTTTTGACATAATAGTGCGCATTCTCCCGACGCGTCTCGGAAAAACAGGTATGACAATTTTCTCAGACATTTTCATGATCGGTGAATTAAACCACAAATATTGTACGTTTAATCGAAACATTTACCCACGCTAATAAATTAAACGTTGTTGGACCTGACCTAAATAGCCTAGCCAAGTACACCTCAGGAATTGATGCTCTAACACCACACTTTGAGACGTCGCAGCATGCCACTAAGCTGGATATTGGTTTCGGACTTGATGCAAGTACATTCACAGCTGAAATGTCAATGTAAGTATGGAGTTTGCAATGATGAGGTAGACAGCTTTGCCTGTTTTTCAGTCATAGAAAATGGTCAAAATTGAGATTACAATTGTACTTCGACTTTGAGTCGTAAATATTTGGGAAATTTTTACGACTATTTTTGCATGAATTTTGAGGAACTCTGCTCGAATAGGTTTGAGCAACGTTAAGTCTGATACGTACTTCCTCTGTTCCACATTACTGTTAACACATGTCTAGTCACCGACCCCAAAAATACATATCTGAACGTAACTCTATGCTAGAAATTCTATTATAAAGGCAATAAAAAACTAGAGGATCCGTTCATTGGCTGCAACGCTCCAAAACGCAAAATTGGTGCTGTAAAGCAACTTTGAATTTCCACCACCCGAATAAAAACACGCCACATACATAAAACAGCTCAAATTCAAATTTACCGCCATGGAAAATCGCCGTCGAGAGCTCACCAGTGAAGTAAAGGTTGCAATCATTCAACACATCCAACCGTTCCTGTGCAAGGGGAAGCCACAGAGAGGCGCCTTTACCAAAGTTGCGGCGCACTTCAACCTCGCCCGACAAACAGTCGCGTACGTCTGGCGCAAGTTCTGTGTCGATGGCTCAACCAAGTCTACCAAGACGGGAAGAGTTGGCCCGAGACCACGGTACACCGCTGCACAAGTTCAAGAGCTGGTTCGCAACGTACCGCAAGACATGAGATCGACCATGCGCGACGTCGCAGCTGCAACCGGGCTCACGATCGGCACCCTGAGTCGCCATCTAAAGCAAGGGACGTTCCAGCGCCGGTCGTCTCGCATCAAGCCGTTGCTGTCGGACGCAAACAAGGCTCAACGCCGCGATTTTTGCCGCTCGCTGACGCTCACGGATTCTGCCGGCGAAGCCGGCACCGGCGGAGCCGGTCTTCCCGAATCCCCCGAAATCGATCCGCAATGGGATGTTGTTCACCTTGACGAAAAATGGTTCAATGCTGACAAGGATCGCCGGAAGACCTACCTCGTCCCTGGAGAGACGCCACGCCATCGATCATGGAAGAGCAAGCGATACATCCCAAAGGTGATGTTCCTTGCTGCCGTGGCCAGACCGCGGTATGACGTTGCCCGTGGGGCCTTCTTCGACGGCAAGGTCGGGATGTGGCCTTTTGTTCGCCTTGCACCAGGGGTCCGCAACTCCCGCAATCGGCGCGCAGGGACTATGGTCACAAAACTCGTCAACGTCGATGCCGCTGTGTACCGGGACTTCGTCATCAACAAGGTCGTACCTGCGATCAAGGCTTCGTTCCCAAGTGCCTGCAAGCGCGTGGTCTTGCAGCACGACAATGCAACGCCGCACGGGTCAGTGACTGGCCGAGACCTAGAAGCAGTGTGCCCCTCACGATTTTGGATCCAACAAATCGAAACAAATTCAGAAAATCGTAGCAAGCCAATCACATTACAAATTGATATCTTGATCGGACACAGGGGTAAGGAATTAATTTCAAAATTAATATACACACTTATACATAAATATGAATGGATTGGGCTGTTGAGAAGCAATGCATCCCAAAACCTAGACCGCAGTAAGCTGCAAATTATGCGAAAAAGTCGACCCCCTCAGCCAGGTCGATGGAATTCCGCATAGAAAAGTGCATTTGATCCTCGTGGCTGGTCGTGTTGAACGAAATGCAACGAGGACAAAGGTGCTAGGATTATACGACCTAGAGCATGAACGTCGAATATATGAATATGCTCACTAACGCATTCAGGTCAGAGCTTTACAGCGATCTGCCGTGGACTGTTTGAGGAATTGAAAATCGGAGTTTTACAAATGAGCGCTGAATTTTGCAAGACCCCTCCAACACTAATTTAAAAATTAGTATAATAATAATAATAATACAAAATCGACCTCTTTTAGGTCGAATTCTGACAAATTGGAATGACATGTCACAAATGAATCCATATGCAATTGCAATATGGGAAAAAATCATTTGCTGTTAGAGAGAGCTCATACCGTCAATGTGACGCCTGCAATTTTAAAAGTGCATGAATCCCAAGAGGTATTGTTCGTCTTGGCAGTTGAAGCCATTTCGATTGACGTTGAGGCTCACTCTGTGGTTGGCCCAGATACCCACGCCGCCGTCCTGCATATCACAATCAGAAAAGCCCCACCAGGCCTTGGCGTGACAAGTCTCTATATTCAGTCGATTCCAAATCCTATCTTTCGTCACAATGATGCGAATGTGCCCGTCTAAAGTCGCATAATTTGGGCCAGTCCAGTGAGAGTTTGCGCACACACACACCTTGGGGGATGTCGAATCGCACCCATTCAGGCGCGTCATGGCACTGAAACCCCATCGTGACTTCTTGACGACGTATTGGCTTCGGTCGTTTCCGATTTCAACCACCGCTTGGCCGGGGTACTCAATATGGACAAACGTGCCACTCCACGATCGACAGGTGCCATCGTTGCACCCCCTAACCCCCTAACCCCCTAACCGCACTCGCATCGTGTTTCCAAACGACTGCGTGGCGGTGCAGGTGGCAGTTTCGAAGGCAGTTTCAATTAACTGTAACTTGTTCTCAGGCGACAAAGGAGACACGAATCGGTACGAGAACTCGGTCAAAACTTGTTTTTACAAGCATTTCATGGCATGGTGGTGGTGGACGGGAAACTTGGTGTTGAAAATCTGGATATCTAATACGCTGGCGCGTCCAACTTCGTTGATTTCAACCATGCGGTAACCCTAAGCTTTTTTGAAGACAGGAATGTCGTCAACAAATGCAGTGTTGTGAGACAAGGAAATACAACAAGTCTTTTGGCGTCAATGAACTTCAGTCCAATCTTTGATGGCAATGTTTTCACAATGATGAACAAAAAAGAACGTAAGATGTTTACAAGCTGCTGCTCGTCTCGTACTGTGCTATCTCGAACTGAGATGTCGTTGATTCTCCCTAATGATATTCCAAGGTCATTGTCGATGTCATTGATCTCTGACATTCCTGAATTGTCCACGCTTGTTGTACTAACTGGACTGTTGCAACAAGGTTTTAATAGTACCACATGTCAAATCAAACGAAGACTGGTTGTTTTGCTCTCACGACATGTAGCTTCGACCTTGTCATTGTTTATTGTTTGTTCACGTCGACGACGGCCGGCGGCTCCTCGAACGATTTTGCAGAGCCTCCGGTCATGTGTACGTCTTTTTGTTCGTATTGTCATTTCATGCTGACCAATTTAACGCCGTTCTGTCCTAGATTGCATGACAGGAAATTTCACGAGCACACAGACGCGTTCAAAATTCATTGTGAACGTACCGCTGTGGTCTTGCCTGCTTGATGGATTCGAGTGACACACAACTGCTGATTGGTCACTTGCCAGCGCCTGCTTACTCGGGTGCCCTTGAAGGTGGGTTTGGACAGCGGCGGCGTCGCAGACACGAGAATGCAAGGTATCTGGCTCTTGTATCTGTACATTACGCCTGGATTCGAACAAGGAAGATATATGTCCTATTTAGGACTGCATCACCAGGGATACATATGAAGTATTCAACAGCCATGCATTGTGACCCTCAATGCAATAACGTTACAACTCGCGCTAAAATGCGCACACCCCGCTTCACCCAAGTTTGGGCTGTCGCAGAGTTTGAAAAATCAATTTTTTATTGGATAAAATTACGTATTTTTTACGTTTACAGCTATTTAAGTGGACAAAATAGACAACAATTCGTCTTTCAGTCCAATCGTAGTGCCAAAACGGGAAAACTTGCGTAACCCAACACCTCGTACCATGGAACCGTTAATGGTCACCAATTCGACCATCGCAAGTCCAAGTACGTTATCCAGGTCAGTCACATTTGCCACTCTTGTGCAATCGTATTTTCACGACCAGTCGTGCCACTCATTATTAGTATTACATTGATGCGGCACCTTGATCGCGCTCAGCGTGGCCCACCATCGGACTCGGCTGTTGCATGTACGTTTATAACGTATTTGTGAGGATGCTCTGAGCGCCATTTTACTGCCACGTTGAACGAGTTGAATTCTACGTGGATATAATAGGCGTGAACGATTGACGTTTCCCTTTTGCACGCTTAGCCGCGTCCGAGGACCATATCCTGCTCAATGTGTTATTGGACACATTGAGCTCGCTGCTTTGGTACGGCATTTGACGGAGTGGCCCCGACGGCGGCTTTGCTGCGACGATTGAAGCTGTGTTGGATACACTGTTTTCCAACGCCAAAATTCTGGACGAGTTGCGATCCAGAGAATGGTCATACGTCAGCACCCCAAGCATATATGAGAGAATTTGGTGTTTCTGGATTTGGGTCACAGCTCAAGGGCTGCAAGGTTGTTGAAGCCATCAACACTTCTTTAAGTTGTACAGCAGATATACAGCATACAGTAAGCTCGCGCTTAAATGCGCAGATGCTAAATGCGCACCAGCTGGGATTTCATTGGTGATGAACAATTAAAATTTCAACAAATTTCGAGAAAAAATTCTATTTGCTCATTTTTTGCCGTACGAGTCTGTGTGATTCCAATGTTCGATAGATGGTCACGAAGGTCCCACCAAAAAAGCGACCTATTTAGTGCTAGCAATTCGCTTTATCAAACTGGGAAGGTTGCGCTGGCCTATTGGCGGGCGATGTCTAGAAGTGCTTGCTGAGCACTCAATGAACAGCTATTTCATTGGACAAAAAATACTGAAGTGCTCGTCAGGGAATTGACAGTCCCTTTCGATCAACTTGTGAGGATCCGCTCTGGGATGTTGAATCCAAGCTGATGTAGACGTTCGAAGACGGTACCTCGCGCTGGGGAGGTGCTATGGGTTACGAGAAGCGAGAAAATGCTGTATCTCGTAGCCACCTGTGAGAGATCATTGAACGATTGCGCCAATATTGCCTCTTGTGGTGCTTCCACCCGTGTATCCTAATAAACACACTACTAGGGGAGGCGCACTCTGCGCAAGCGTATTATAGATCAACTCCTTCCGAAGGATCTAACACAAATTGCAAACAAAGGGAACATACACTAAACCCATCACCGTTGAACCTCGACATCCGCGGGCTCAAAGGATCTGATTGGTCCACAGGAGCCAATCAGATCACTCCATGCATGGAGATAGACCTTCTGCGCCGAGACCTTCCTTCCGGAGTATGGCGTGGGCTGGCCCAGCGATGCATGAGGGCGAGCTAGAAGCTCAAGCCTTCTAATGCGCGCGCCAAACTCTCCAACTGCATTGGTTATGGTATAGTTTGTTACTCCGGGGGTAGTACGTACGGTTAACCCCAAACTGGACCAAAACATGCCGCCATGTCAGTTTTACATTGCACCATTTCGCCTTATTCGAGACATACAATCTTCACAGGTGTAGGGAGAAGTGTACCTTCTCAATGCTTAACGATGTGTCGTTGACGACGATATTTAGTCCTCGTCCGCGTTTGGAGCAGTATTTAATGCGGTGCCCCACACCAGATCAATAGACTAACTACATCACGGTCAATTTCAAGGACACTTGAATGACAAGCAGAATCCTGAAAAGAATTCATCTTTGCTCGAATGTATTCTCCAGCTCAATCTCGTCGAGTTGTAGAACTCGAAGCAAATTTGTTACAACCATGGAATGGTGAGCTATTTTGCAATGAAATTAATTTGTTCCCATATATTATTTTTTTTCAATAGTAGCCCCGACTTGATACTATCCTCTTACTAGGTTGTAATTTCAAGCACCTGGAATATCGCTGCATCTTCTTCAACGAACCAGGTTGCGTGGTTGAAATTCACCTTCTGTGGAAGTAAAACGACGTTCCAGCTGCTGGAGTCACCAAACGTGAATTCATCCTACTCTCCTTCATCAAGGTCTCACTCTCGGCAATCGTCGTTCTCGATTGGTTGAACCTGACCAATCACCATCACTTCATGCTATGTGTCAGATAGAACAGAAGGGTCACGTCGTCGTCACGCTGTCCCGTGGACAAGAAGTTGATTTTGGTCAAGGAACCAGAATTAGGAGCTTGAAGAGACAGGAAATGATGGCGTCCTGTCTACGCCCGGTCGTCATCATTGCTCTTGGCAAGTATTCTGCTTTTGTACTTCAATAGAATAAAGCGTCCGTCTCTAAAGGTGATTCTTTCGTTTCGCCTTTTAAGGCGAGACGACGCGTGGTCATCTTCCACTTATTACTACTACATAGTATATCATGTCTGATCGTTGTGACTTTCGAGCTACTGATGTGATCAATCGTGACGTCATCCAACTATCCTTTATCAATGTCCCACTCTCGTGGCAGCTGGCGTTCTATGATTGGCGGAACCTGTCCAATCACCATCACGTCAAGTTAGGGGTCAGTTTCCACAGAAGGGTCCCGCCATCACAAGTTTTGTCCCTTGGACTAGAAAATTGAGTTGCCCAGGAGAGTAACGAATTGACTATGGCACTAACGAGCCTTTTTTGTTGGGTCTTGACCCAATAATAATTTGACTTTGAAAATCGTCCGATTGAATTTCACAGAAAAGCTTGATTCGCTTTCCCTGATATACAGTTAGTTACTCCAATTCCGGATTGGTGGATAAATGACACGCCATTGTCGAACGCACGATTCAGACAATTCGAATTGGACTGGTTCGGTATTGATTGGTTTGGGTGCGCCATCGTAAAAATAGAAATACGTCAAAGTAACTCAAAACAAATCCACTCGAAGATCGCAATCAACTCAGTGTTCTTTTATCCTCACACAAAATCTTCTTGACTGCCACTTTCTGGCAAGTATCGGAAGATCCACAGCCACAATAAAGCCTCTCGCGTCTCATTACATTATATTTGTTTCCTATATTTATCAGCCAGTTGGGACAGAGTTTCTCGAAACATGTACATATCGTAAGTTGACACTCAGAAAATCTCGATTCGTATCGAGAAGGATAAACACGTGATTCAGAGCTTGTATGGACTTTGTCTCCACCAAAAACATCATGTGTCAGCCAAATATTGTCATCCAGTGGCGATATTATTGCCAACCAGCGCACACCAAATATAGGCCGAGTCACAATGAGAATGTTTGCAAAAAGGCCGAGTGTTCATCAAATTCAAATCGCGTTTTGGTTTTCCTGAAACCACGTTTGTCAAAACAGTAATATGCAGCTCGTTGGGACGAGCATGTGGGCTCTTAACAACGAGCAAACTCGTTTTCTGAATATCGAACTTCGAACACAACGTTCGATGTCTTGCTCATTGATTAATATTACATACAATTTCAAAGATATTATAAATAATTCATTGCACATTAACCTTTACACTTGAAATCCCATGGGTCGAAATTTGCACACTACGTCCCAGGAACGCAACGAGAGGTAGAGGCTGCTGAAGCCTTTGGATCGATAGATGAATAACCAAAGCTCATATGTTTCTTGTTTTTGATTAGCATTTCGCCGTCAATCAATTGCAATGACGACCTGAAAAAGATCATGTCAGATAATAGAAATACTCCATTTTTCTTGCAATGAACTTTTTATTTTATGACCGTACAAATACCCTTATGAAATATAATATTTGAAATATATTTGTCGATGTACAATGTCGATCGCTTGGGTTGAAATTTGCACACAACGCCCTAGGAATGCAACGAGGGCTAGAAGCTGCTGAAGGCTGTGGATCGATAGATGAATAGCCAAATTTCATATGTTTCTTAGTCCCGAGGCCCGCCTTACCCTGTGTCATACTCACTGACAAGGGCGAAATCGCCTCTTTTGGTGTGTGAAGTACAGTCTACAGCTTTTCATACAAAACGACAAATAAACAGAAATCGAAGAATGAAGCACTTTTCTTCGAAAAATCGATTTTGCTCGTTGCTTGGGCTCTCTCTCATCTTGCGTCGAGGGTTCGAGTCCCGGCGACGGCGTAAACTGTTTTTGCCAACCGTGAGCATTGTCGGAACTGCCCCCGTTCTTAATGGAGCAAGTACTTTTTTCATGAGCTTCCAGCTTGGCGTCATTGTAGGCGCCGCTGCTCCTGAGGGCAAGGCGCAACCTCAGACCTGTACGTGGGGCAAGCCCCAACAAAAGGCTCAAATCAAACTCGAAAAAAAATATTTATTGAACGACACGACAACTTTACAACAGAGCTAGATGCTTAGAAGCCCTTCTTGCTCTTGACAACGGG
>VJMH01007537.1:0-23199 GCA_009835185.1 Aphanomyces stellatus
GTCAGCGTGACTTAATGGCAGACGACCAGACGACAACTAATATACGTATCTTTATCCGGATGGATCACTACACTATTTCATTTGCGTGTGCGACGGCAGAACGTCCACAAACAACCGCGTGCGGGGCAGAGAGGAATTCTTTGCGGGCAGAGTGTTTCGACAGGGGGATGTCTTGACGATGCGCGTGACAAATGAAGGGACGATCCACGTCGAACGGAACGGCAACGCTTGGGCGCGGCGTTTACTGGCGTGGACATTCACATGCCACTGTTTGCGGTCGTTGCGATGGGGACTGGACAGGTGACGATCGTCCAAGAGTAACGTAGCCATGATAAGTTCATATGTATGTGGGCTTGTCACAACAACCACCAGACAATGAATCCGAGTTGGTGGTGTCGTCGCAATCGGCGGATCTACGCCGAAGTGTCGAAGCGTAAACAAATCAAAATTGTAGAGGTCGATACCCAATCTTTCAAGTTTAAACGGGCGGCAAACATTGGAACATATGCAGGGCGTACGAATCTGGAATGCTGTTTGGTCAGCCAATCCTGCACCAGCATTCGTGGTCCACGATAGCTCAATGTACTCGTCAACCCGTCAAATTGCGTTGCGAGTCCTCTCGACCGTCCGTCCCCACTTTCGTCACTTGCATACTTTTCCAACTCCCAAGTTATTTCGTTGGTGAGGCTGTTGGTCAACCCTCAGCGTATTACCATCGCCAACGATGTTGACATGGTTTTTATGCATGGTATAATACAAAAGTTTTTCAAACTCTGCGACAGCCCAAATTTGGGTGAAATGCCCGCGGGGTGTGCGCATTTAAGCCGAGATTACCGTATCTGCAGCGCACAAACCGACGCAAGTCAACGAGTCAAACGCACCCACCCAAACAGCAAAGGTCGAGACAAGGCCTACGTCCGAGTTGTTTGCACTTAACGCTATGTAGATCCGACGAGCGCGACGACACGTTTCCGTTGTCAGGTTGCAGGGACAAATGCTCATCTTACAATGGCGAAAGCTACTCTTGGAAAATCGTCACCGCATCGCAACGACCGGAAACAACGGCACATTGGTATCGACTCCCGCAAACGCCGCGCCCAAGTCGTGGCCGTTCCGTTCGACGAGGATCGTTCCTTCGTTTGGCACGCGCATCGTCAACACATCCCCCTGTCGAAACACTTTGCCTGCAAATGATGTTTCTGCACGCAGCAAGCGGGTGCACGTTTGACATCTCCAAACCATCTCCAACGCAAACGAAATAGCCCTCATTCTCCAAGCCAGCGTCCACGTCAAAATGGGGCTTTCCACGACAGAGTCCAACATACGTGCTCGTGTCAAATTGTTGCGACTCGCATAGAAAAGGCCACGCCCGGATGACTCCCCACGACGAAACACCACCCAATGTTGCTTGTTGTTGATGCTGTCGCGGTCGTCTTGTCGTTCGAGAGCACAATATGATGCGAACAACACGTTGCATCCCAAGTCCAAGGATTCTTGGATTCCAACTGCAAATAATCCATCGTCAACCGCTGCTGCTCTTCGTCGCATTCGTCAAACCATGCCACCAGTGCGTCCCCCCACGAAGAAAGATGAGGATGCGGTCAAACGTGGGGCCGTGGAGGTCCAAAAAGAAGACGTCGCCAGAGCAAGGCTTCCAGTGGCCCGAGCCCAGCATCGCGTGAAAGTAGCTGCCTTTGACCGCCAGCAATGTATCCTTGGAGGTCGTGTAGTGCGTGCCACCCACGTTGAGTGTGACCAACTTGGGTGCATTGGCCAAATTGGCTTGGACGCGGTGCACCAGCGCCTCCCACTTGGCTTGCTTGGTCGCCAACTCACTGGCTTGGTTTTCGACTTGATGTGTGGCTTAAATCCAGGGCCTTGTTCCACATCTCAACTGGCACCGGAATGGCAGTTGGTGCTAGTCGTGACCAATCTGCTCCAACGGTGGCATGAACAAAATAGACCCAACTATCACTCTGGCATCCATCCGCGCACGTATTCGTCCTGACTTTTGGTTTTTATGAGGCTCGGGCCAGCATTGCTGGGGCTTGGTGTACGAGATGCACGCTTGCGGTCGTTCTCTTGGCCATGATAAATGGAACTAAACACTGCTGGTAGCATATACAGAGCTCGACGGAATGGCCGTAAAGAACTACCAACCATACGTCCAATATTGTCCAATCCGTTAGCCAAGCACATGAATTGTACCCATTGTCGCTTCAAGGGGACCAAAACGCGAGTTGACTTCAACTCTCCTTTTCGCTGCGATGGGGCTCTCTGGCACTGTCAAATACGTCGAGTCGAGGGAAAGGCTACCCCAAAAGTCGTCTGTAAGATGCCATGCCTAGGTCAGAGTCATTGCGTTCGACGTGGATCGTCCCTTCTTTTGTCACGCGCATCGTCAAATGTCCCCCTTTTCAAGACTTTACCCGCAAATGCTACGTAATTGTCGCACATGCATTGGGATACTAAGCCATCATCCACGAAAAAAAGTACCCCTTGTTCTTCCAGCGTTTGTCCACGTTAAACGCAGGTGTCCGTGGACAAAGGCCAACACGCGTGTCATAGTCAAAACCTTCGACTCGAACTCGAAACGACGTGCCAGGATAACTTCCCATCACGATCACGATATACTCGTCGTCAGGCTTTGATGTCACTGTCATTTTGTTGTTGGAGAGGGAACTTGGATATGAACAAACAGTGGCATCCCATGTCCACGCCAACGGCGCGTTCGTCAACTGCAGGTACTCCAACGACGTTTGCAGTTGCTCTTGGTCGCATGGACTCAAATCACCGATCCACAACTTGCCCGTACGTAAAAAGATGAGGACGCGGTCAAACGTGGGGCCGTGGAGGTCCAAAACGAATGCGTCGCCATCGTTGGGCTTCCAATGGCTCGAGCCCAGCATCGCATGAGAGTAGCTGTTTTGACCGCCAACAACGTCTCCTTGGGCACGGTCGAGCCATTCTACAATTTGAACGCGAAATGCAACGGTAGCGTGCGTGCCCAATCAATGAATGGCCAACTGCTCGTCCAAAACCCCCACCCCTCACAAGACGTACAAATACACTCTTTGTTACCACTATAAATACACACACCATCGTTTACGTCGAGGTCGTGCCGGGGCAATCTTCAAAGTCGCCCAAAATCATTTCGTCCAGCGCGCGGCCCGCCCCGACCATCGGGTAGCAGTGCTCGTCGGCGTCGACGATAAACTCGCCGACGACAGGTCCATCGGCCGCCAAGAAGGCCGCCATCTTCTCTTGCAGATCGGCCTCCGACGTGCATCGAACGGCCTGGCAGTTCATCGCTTCGGCCAGTTTGACAAAGTCGGGGTTCTTCATGATCGTGGCCGAGTACCGCTCTTCGTAAAAGAGATCTTGCCACTGCTTGACCATGCCTTGGGCCGAATTGTTGAGGAGAAGGACCTTGACGCCGACGTTGAATTCCGCGGCCGTCGCTAGTTCCATCAACGTCATCGAGAAACTCGCATCGCCATCAATGTCCACGACCTACACATCACACGACTGTTAAACCAGAGTCCAAAGCCAAAGAGACAACGCACCACCGACTGCGGCTTGGCAATTTTGGCGCCAATCGCGGCGGGCAACCCAAATCCCATCGTGCCCAGCCCGCCCGAGGAAATGAGTTGGCGCGGGTGGCGCCACCTGTAAAATTGCGCCGCCCACATTTGGTGCTGGCCCACGCCGGTCGTGACAATCACGTCGTCGCGGTGTTTGGTTTGCGTATACAGCTCTTCAATCACCTGATTGCGTCATCAGTCTCAGTAGATACAACATGAACGTACGCGCTGCGGCTTGAGCCCCTCGGTCGGAGTCGTGCCGTTGCGGTAGCGGAACGGATGTTTGGTTTTCCATTCCTGCAACTGGTTGTGCCACGCTGTGCGGGGTTTCAATTCCAACTGCGGCAGCAATTGGGCCATGTTGTAGCCCGCGTCGCCTTGCACGCCGACATTCGTTGGGACAATCTTGCCAATCTGCTTGCCGGAAATGTCAAAATGGATGATTCCGCCTTGGCCGAGGCGGCCGGCGCGGCGCGCGTTCGGGGCAAAGTCGCGGACGCGGCCCGTGACGCGGTCGTCAAAGCGCGCACCGATCGCGATGACGCAATCGCTTTCTTGGATCGCAAAGTTGGCGTATGCCGAGCCGTGCATGCCGAGCATGTGCAAACTGAGCGGGTGGCGCTCGTCAAACGCGCCCATGCCCTAACCTCGACCGTGTGAGGAACGTGGGACGAACGCTCGAAGAACGTACCTGGAACGACGTGGTCACGGGCAATTGCATCGAAATCGCCAATTCGCGCAACTCGGCCGAGCAGTGCTGCGTGCCCTGGCCCGCATAAATGACAGGTTTCTTAGCCGCATTGATGAGCGCCGCCGCTTCCTTGATGTTGTCCGCCTGGTCGACGCGGTTGCCGCTGACCTTGTCTTCGCCGTAATACCCGATGAGCTGCGGCGTCATCGAGACGGAGCTCTGGCACGTGCCGGCCGTGATGTCCTTGGGCAAGTCAACCAAGACAGGACCGGGGCGGCCGGTCGTCGCAATGTGGAACGCTTCGCGGATGTTGCGCGCAAGGTCATTCACATGGCGCACTTGAACGTTCCACTTGGTGCATGGGCGCGTGATGCCGAGGATGTCGGCTTCTTGGAACGCGTCCGTGCCGAGGACGGGCGTCGCGACTTGGCCCGAGAAGACAATGATGGGCGTGCCGTCCATGAGCGCATCCTGCTCGCGTTGATGAGACGATGAAGGATGCAGAAAGAAAAGTGTACCTGGAGCGGGGTCACCGTGTTGGTCGCACCAGGACCTGATGTGACAAGGACGACGCCGGGTTTGCCCGTCGCGCGCGCATACCCTTGCGCCATGTGTCCGGCACATTGTTCGTGGCGGCAGAGCACAAACTTGAAGTGCGGCGACTCGAAGATCTCGTCAAAGACGGGCAGGATCGCGCCACCGGGGTACCCAAAGATCGTGTCCACGCCCATGTCGGCCATCAAATTGTGAAAAATCTTCGCGCCCGTGAGACCGACAAACTCGTCTGTCTTGGGGAGGACCGGGGCGGTCGTCGGTGCCGCGAGCGCGGCGCCGGCCGGGGCAAGTTGATGCTTGGTGCGCTGGAAGAGCGCGCGCGACGACGTCGAGAGGGTGGAGAGCGTCCGTCGGTGCCACATGATGCAGTTGTGTTGCTAGCGAGGGAGCGAAACGGGCAATGACGAGCGAGGAGGGCCTTCAATCAAGTCGTCCTTCCACGCATATATACTATATCCACGAGAACTCTCTTGTTGTTCGACTGATTTCGCAAACAGCGTTCGGGGTTCCAGATATTATCCGGATACGAGTGGCCACAACCGGATCTCGCTCTCTCTTTCGAAGGGTGGGGTCCTTGTGGCGGCGCCACGCTCGCTCCCGCGTCCGCAAGACCCTTCCATCAACCACGCAGAATAAAGCACATGAGCTCTCGTCGCGGACAGAGGCATGCACTAAGGCGACAATGGGATCGAATCAGTCGCTGCGGAACATTCCTGCCCAACTAGTGCTGTTGTCGTGCGTCGGGAGAAAGCTATCCACGACAGTGCCTCTCTCGGTCGATATACATGATGGGGGAGAAGACCTTTGACACCCAAATTTGACGCCAAGTAGATGGTAACATCATGACGTTGCTGTTGCTTGGCATTAGGACGAATCTATCAAAACGACTGGTCCACCGTCGCCTGAGAAATCCAATTTTGGGGGTTGTGCCCATCAAATGAGCGGTCACGAAGGCGCCTCTCTCCCGCCACTGCCATCGTCGTGCGTCTCAAGCTTTGTGTTGAGCGTCGAGAGTCATGGCGCAATCACGCACTGCGCAATCGCGATGGGTACAATCCACGTGGCACGATGTGGGTGCATGTTGAAGTGGCCTGGCACACAATGCCAGCATAATAAACCCCAGTCAATCTAAATTCCATGTGGGTTGGTCGACATATAAATTCTCATAGGATTGATGGATTCATAGAGGTTTAATTTCAATTCGTCAAAACGCCGATGGCGGAGCACACGCCATCAGGAACGCCACCGCCAACAGTGCTCACATGGACCGCGTACGCCAAGAAGCGCGGGGGCCAAGCGACCCCTGCCGCGTATGAGACCTACCTCAAGAGGAGGAGGGTCCCGACACCCCCCACCGACACCACACCGTCGGACATGACGCCAGTGTTGCCACCGTCGGTCGATATCCCTCCCCCGACCGACCGACCGACATCAACCAGTGCTGACAACGAGCGCGCCCACCAAGTCCTGCGCGACTACACCGCCATGATCGAGAGCAACCAGAGAGACGGCGCCCCCCTTCTCTCTGAGCGGGCCTTTGCCAAGAAGCACGGGGTCGCCGCGTCCACGTTTCGAAAATGGAGGGCGCAGGATCGGCCCGTGAAACGATCGGGCCGTGCCCCAAGCATCCCGCGCGACTTGGAGAAACAGCTCGAGGAGATGGCTCTCGGTCGACTCCGCGCCGGCGAGCCATTCTCGTGGAAGGACCTGCGAGTTGCGGCGACCGCTGCGGCGCGGGCCGCGGGGTTTGCGCGCTTCCAAGCAAGCAACGGCTGGCTCGAGCAATTTCTGAATCGCGCGACCGATCTCAAAGCGCATGCGGCCGCGACGAAGGAACAAAACGCGGACAAGGAGCTGTTCATTGTTGCGGCCCTCAAACGCGCGAAAATTCTCCCGCTCAACTCGACCCGCGCGCCCACGATCCTGCAGTTGAAGGCACTGGCGGACCTGTACATCCGACCAATGTCATCGCGTGTGCTCAAGCGAAGCGAGTACGTGGAGCAGCTCAATGACCTATTGGACCCGACGGTGCGGCTCGATGGTCTCTTGCCCCCACCATTGTCGTTGCATGTCGGCGTGCCCGAGCTGCCGCCGCCATCGGCCGAGGAACTACTTGGAGAGGAATAGAAATATGGTTAAATTAAGAATGGTGGTCGCTGTTGATCGTCTCGAGCAATTTGTTGGTCTTGGCGAGCTTCATGACGCTGTCGCATCCGCCAATGTGCTTGCCGTTGATAAACACGTTTGGAACTGTTCGGAGACTTGTCATTTCCACCAACACGTCCTGGATGTCCTGCCCGGCTTCTACAACGCTGCATGAGACGACGAGTTCTCATGCGACGACGTACCCATGTCATCCAGCTCGATCGTGAGGGGCTTGATGTCCATGTCGTCAAACAGTTCCTTCACACGCGAGCAAAATGGACAATACGACTTGGAGAAGAAGACGACCGAGCTTGTTTGGATGAGTTCCTACGGCGGCGGTGCGTGAGCATTGAAGGCGTTGACGAGAGGCATGCGTACCTGCACAGCATTTGGACTCGGTTCGACATGCATGCGTCGAACGGCCGCTCGTTGAAGGGGCTTGAGTGCCAGCGGAATTCGTTGGAAGAGCATCTTCTTGGTCGAATATGAAGAATGTAGAAATGGGATGTTGCACAGATCCGCATCAAAAATTGGCCAACGGATTATGATTGGACCAAATCGGATCGAACGCAGATTCCCAGCCGCGTCCCACCACGCGATCTTTTTATTATTATTCCGATTGTTAGCTAAAATATGATGTAAAATAAAACATTTTGTATATTAATAATTTCATTGAATCAGCTCCCAGAGACAGGTTGTCGATTTCGCCTCATGTGAGCATTCCAACAGCATATTTTACATGCATAATCTATACAAATATACAGATAATATTGGTACGTCTTCAACCATAGGTCTCTTGGAGGCCCGAATGACGGCATAAAATATGCAAATATATTGCTCTTAATTTCCCTGGACTCCGACCCAGATATGCGACCCCATCCCATGGGAGAGCTGGGATCGGCGGCGGGATGCGATTTCTCACCGGCTCCGGTGCTGCGTGGCACAAGTAATCGCGGGAGCTGCGGCATGGACATGCATTGAGGATAAGACGCCGTTGGCATGACGTAGAGACAAGCACAAGAAGGAAACCTTCTCTCTATATATACACTGCGCATATATGGTTGAAGGTAGGCTGTCTGAGTCCACGAAGGTCCACGATGGTCTGCATCAAGAGGCTATGACTCGATAGGGCCGATTGAACATGGAGCCCATGGCCAAATCCATGTCCATTCTCCATCTCTCCTGGAGACGGCACGCCGCCGCCGCCGCCGTTGGGATAACTGCCGTTGTGGGCACACGTGCACGCACGAAATATCTTTCGAAAAAATTTCGCTGGCTGCGTACAAAGTCAACGGCAACGCTGCATGGACGAACTTGGACGTCCGTCGCGGCGGCGCTGGCGACGACGCGGTGGATGGTCGCGCAGAGCCACAGCTCCAACAAGAGTCTCGGCTCACGTCGGTGGTCCCGGCGGCACCTGATTGGCACAAGGGATGTTTCGTCAACAAAAGATACGGATACAACGACCGAACGACGCGACGATGCGACGGTATCCGGATATCTCTGTTGACTTGTGTGGAACAAATGTCTAAAAATAGATCTGTGACGTGGCTTTACAGCCGCCGAGAACACAGTGCAAAGAACGCGCATGTTGAGGAGTCTATACACCCAACGAAGATGAAGATAGTGATATACAGTATTCGAGGGTTCGCTTGGGTCACACTGGGATACATATACTCACGGGGTATTCCATGGCAGAGGGGTCGTGGCGACTTCTGGCATCTTGTGTGAGAACCTCAAGTAGTACCATGTTGTTTGGAAGATATGTAAGCATGATGTATGTAGTCATCTAAAAGCGATGAGGCGAAGTGTCTCAAGCCGTTGTGTTGCGCTCTTGACCTAGCGGTTGAGTGGTGTTGGGGCCGCCTTTCAAACTTGGTTTAGAGTCGAAGTGGATGGCTGGAAAGCGTATCGTGTTGTCGTCAACTCTTGATAGTTTGTCGGTCTCTGTTGATTCCCTGGTGGAGGTTAGGTAGTCTGGCGTCGACTGGTGAGTTCCATACGTTGCATTGTCAATCGCCTGGTTGGTGGAGACGTGAGTTGTCTCGTCGAGGGTGCTGTTTGTTGGCGTCGTAAAGGCATCCGTCGAGTCGATGGAGTTGTGTTCAAGTGTGTTGTACGTTGGAAATGCTATCCTGTGGCCTTGCCTTGAGGAGTGGATGTTTGTATGCCCAGCATGGTGGGCTGAACTTGAGGTGTTGGTGTGCGTGGCTGAACGGTTGGATGTTGCGTTGACTCGGTTGTGACTCGGGGGAAACCCGATCCGGTCGTCTTGGCTTAGGGGGTAGGGGTGGGTATCGACTGTCAAATTGACGCGAACCATCCTGTCGTTGCCGTGACGGGTGGTTTGGTTGACGGCAGACTCGTGAGATCGATTGCCTCTGCGGTTGTCTGGGAAGGCGATCCATTTGTTGTCCAATTGGGGGTAAGTGCGATTATTCGTTGATTGATTTCGACCCACGTTTGAGTGGTTGCCGCCATGTTTCAAGGGTATCCAGTCACCTTGGCTCGTTGTGTGGTTGGTTGCGTTGTTGCCAGGGTGGCCGCGTGTGTGGTGGCGCGTCACGTTGGCTCTGCCGTCGTCACGCGGGGGAAATGTGGTGGTGTCGTCGGATTGTTGAAACGGATGGCTGCGATTGGAACGTTCGTCCTTGAATCTCCAAACGTCGAATGTGTCGTTGGAGCCCATCCCATCGCTGACTTGGTTGCTGGCATGCCATTGCTTGTCGCTGTGCTCTCTAACCTCTGGTCTCGAAAGACCGCCATCGAAGGACATTCTCTCTCGGTAATCGTGGTGATGGTGGTTGACTTGTGAACCAAGGGCTGACTGGCGGCTTGAGTCGTGGCTCTGGACACCATGGCGTGTCGAGGTACGACCGCCACGCCCAGCAGCGCTACCCGAGGCTTTTCCAGTGCTTGTGTTCTTGCTGGCCTTCATGTTGGTACCCATTGCCAACGACGGCGATGACGAACGAGGGTCTGCTGTCCCTGCAGATGGCACCGCGTGAATATTTCCAGTCAGGTTGGCTGCGGCAGGTGTTGGCGTGTGGCTGACTTGGCCTTTGCCTCTCGCCTCTCTAGCTGACTCGTCCATATCTCCGGTGGTCGTTGCCTCTGGTCGTGTTTCCCCTGGCGTTTTAGGTGACGTCGTGACTGGCTTGAGTGGTGTTGTCTGCGCCAAACTGGAGACTTTGTTGCCAGGTTGCTTGGTCACGAGTCGTGGGACTGGGCTTGGCGAGGTGGCTCTGCGGCGATCTATTTGCACACGCCCCGCGCTGTCTGCGCCTTGGCTGTCCGAAGCGTGCATCGTCGGACTTGGGGAAGGCAGTAGTGGGCTGGGGGGTACCAATGGCTGTGTCCACGAATCGTCGGCGGGGGGCGTCATGGGGGCAACCGGCGGCGGCGTCAACGTCGTGTACAAAGTGGCCGCAGTGTTGGACTGCCAAGGAGGCTGTGTCACCTCGTGAGGCGGGCCTGTGGTTGGAAGAGGAGTAGAGAGGCTGCTTGGATCTCGTGTGCTGCTTTGATTGGTGTCTGAAACTTGCGTCAGACTCGACATGGGTGTTTGCAGTGTGTTGAGTGGTGGCGGCGGCACCCTTGTCTCGTTGTTTCGTTGGGGGGGTGGTGGTGTCGTCATGGACATCAGTGTGGACGTCCCTTTGTTCATTGTCATAACTGGTGTCGCCGGTGGGGCAATTGGTGCATCGACCTCGGCGACAGGTTTTTCTGGGGGCGGCAGCGATGCGATGGGCAGTGGACTCGTCGTGTCTACTGAAGGAGCTCTATTGGAGGCCACCAACGATGGGCTCCTTGCCTCTGCGACCACGCGACTTGAATCGATGGCACTCGTTGCTGGCGGTATCTTTACCTCCATCGCTGTCGTCATTGTCGATACTCTTGATGTGATGGCGTTGGTGGTGACTACAACACGATTTGGATCATCGCTGGGCTCGTCCGTAGCCGCCGTCGCGCTTTCACTCGTGACAATTGCAGGTAACTTGTCGACCGACTGAGGACTTGGTTTCGGCCTGACGACGACGAGGTGCTCAGGCACGTGGCCGTCCAAACACAGGACGGTGAAGGATGGTGCGGCTTGGGTTGTAAGGGCGACGGCAGTATAAGTCACGGTCGTCGAGGGCGCGTCAGCTATGCCCGTCGCGAAGAGCGGGGCAACGTCGCCAGCCGTGTCGTCGTATGGTTGCAGCAGGTCCTCCCAAAGGATGTCGCCCGCGAACCACGCAGCGTCGCCCAAACACTGCACGTCTGCGGCAGTTGTTACCACGAACAAGGTGACGACTGCCACCAGTGTCCAAACCATGCCAAAAGTCAAAGTCAAGTGACGGGTGACACTTGATCGAGGAGGCGACGAATCTTCCCCGAAAGAGGCATGCAATGGTCGCGACATGATGACGAGAAGGACTGAACCAAGGGCAATCGAATGAGAAAAATTCAGCGCCCTTGTATCACCCCCAAGCGATTTTGCCGCTGCTTTTTATCTCATGGCGAGTCTTGAGGCCCGCAATTTACGTGTTTCATGTTAGGCCTGCAGCATGTGCTACCCTGCACCCTGCCACGTACGACTTCTTTCAAGCCAAGTTGTAAAAATGCCATCATATGGAGGAGATTGATTCCCTCCTGTGGTGATTGCGTTTGAAGTTGCCTGAGACAAGCTTTGAGTGCCAGGGATTTCTCCAGTGGCACCATTGTGAGGTGTCGAGAGAGTTGGACAACAGGCTAGACACTTTGTTAAACAATTTCAATCAGTTCAGACTGTGGCGTCGGACTTGGCGTCACTCAAGTGTTGCAATAGAACTTGAGATTACATCTCGTCCAATCACTTGTTGCGAGATTGAGACAACCTGGTCGGTCTCATGATCGTCAATTGGGTGGGGAGGATTGTTCAATCACGCATGTGCAGACCTCGCCATTGTTTCTTTGTGGTCGACATCACAGGAAATGTGTCGCTCACAACCACACACAGCTCACAACTCTCCAGGCCGACAAGTCAAGCTATTCGGCGACGCTGGTTTCACCGGCTTCGCCACCTTCGACACCCGCATAGGGTGTCTACATCGAGCAAGCGACAAGCAACAAAGCTATATTTGACGCATTTGCCTTCGAAAGAATGTAACCTAGGATTAGGGGACATGTCGTCAACCTCGCTTTGATGGAGCGGGGGTGGTGGAGCCGTCTTGTTTGGGAGGTGACGTTGAATGGATGCCTTTGTCTCGATCCGAATCGGCGCTGGTTGGAGGTGTGTTGTTGCGATCGTCGTCTTGGCCTTGATTTTGGGGTGTTGACACAGGTGATTTGCTCCGATCTTCGCCTTGGTCGTGATGTGGAGGAGTTATCGCTGGCGATGTGTTGTGATCATCACTTTGTCCTTGATGTGGGGAGCTAGAAGCAGGTGATGTGTTGTGATCGCCACTTTGGCCTTGGTGTGGAGGAGTTGACGCAGGTGACTTGCTCCGATCTTCGCCTTGGCCTTGATGTCGGGGGGTTGTAGCTGGCGATGTGTTGTGATCATCCCCAACACCTTGATGTTGGGGTGTTTGTTCAGGTGTGTTGCTGGGAGGTGGCAACGACGTAGTTGTACCATTGTCTGGATTTGAATCGGTGGGGATACGAGGTTGGTGGACGTCTGGGGCGATGCTTGTCTCGTCCCCCTTGTCTTGCAGTGGTGTTAACGCAGGGGTTTTGTTAACATGTGGCGTCGGTGAGGGGCCACGGACTTGGCCCGAATCTCTGTGGTCGGGGGATTGACTTGAGCTGGCTGGAGTAATTGGAGCGTTGGTTGTGAGATGAGATTGGCGTGGCCAAGGGGTTGCTTCGACTGTCGTTGCACGTGGTTGCGACGTCACTACAGTGTCTAGCGACGTTGCTCGTGTGGGGGCATCGGTTCTCGTCTGTCCTTTCATGGACGGGATCGGTGCATTGCTTGCTTCGGTGACTCGGGGTTGCGTGCTATTCGCATCCACTTTGGTTGCCTGACTCATCGTGGCGGGCTTGGTCGTGGCATCAAGGACCAAGGCAGGGGTAGCTCCACCCTCTGTCGATAACTTTGAACTCGTGTCGCTGGTTGACGAAGCATTTTCGGACGCCGTCGCCGCGCCGCCGCTCGGGCGATGCGTTGGCTTGGCCAGAACGTTCTCGGGCGCATGGCCATCCAAACACGAGATTGCAAACGTTGGGACGGTATTGGCAGGGGACGCTTCAAACCACAGAGCAAAACCATCGACGGTGGGGGCGACGTCGTTCAGACTGCCGTCGTCGGCTGGCAACTCCTCGGCAGTCGGGTCGCCCCCGAGTCGAATCCCAAAGTCATTTGATCGAGCCAACGGTAACGCCAAGCGCCGCGTGGGGCCGCCCATCGACGGAACGACACAGCCCCAGTGGCCCCCTCCTAGGCGCTCACACTTGGCTTTGACTAGGAGCACGCAGCGATGGGTCGTCTTGTTCCAAGATGGACAGCGGTCGTGGCAATCGGCAACGGCGATCGACCCTTGGCGGGGACACGCGGCACGTGCGTCAACCAGCTGGCCTTGACAGATCGTCCCGTCGTCGTCGTCGTGGAGAGCATACGTGGCATCACCACAGACCGTCACAAGGTGACCTGCAGTGGTTATGTGTGTCGTGAACGCGACAAGGGCGACGATGAGCAAGATACAGCGAGCCCGAGCCATGATGGCACAACGCCCACGGATATACTCCTGGAGATAATCGTTGTGACTCGTGGCCGTTAACGTGACGAGATGCCAGCACCGATGTGGAGACTGCCAGAATGTCCGAGAGACGAGTGGCGAGACGACCACTGGACGGACGAGATGTCATTCTATCATGTTATTTGTTATAGATAAGATACTCACTGAGACAGGCGTCCGAACAGCGTTGTAACAAATTCCTCGGTCCATGGATGTCGTCGTCCAGGCCCATATTCGGAGAGACTATCAGCGTAGAGTAGTGTATGGCCTAACTCCTATCTCGATGGCTGTGGCTGTGGCCAAAGTAATGGCATGTATCTCATCGTCTCGTCGTCATCTCCTCCTCATAACTACTCTCTTGGTGGACTGCAACCAAGAGCGTTTCCGTCACTTTCTCGTGCGAAATGGATGCGACGTAGCCGACGCCGTCCAGCACTGCGCCGGCGCCACCACTCACGGCCGTGGGCAACTCGCTTGGGTGGGGCTGGTGGCGCCACACCATCACATCTAGGTGGAGCGTGTAGATGGTGGCGTCTCCGATCGGGTGCAATGCCATGCCGTGCATGAATCTCGCGGGTGTCGGGAGCGCGACCGTCTTGGGCGGCGGCTCGACCTCAAACCACGCACGGGTGTCGGCGGCGGTGACTGGGCCATACGTGTACCCCCCAAAGACAATCAGGGTCGTGGAGTCGACGAGGAAGCTGGAAAAGAGGAGTCGCTCGCGGGGAATGTGGCGCGGGTGAAAATGCGCTGCGAGGTGCGGTCGCGACCAGATCCACGCAACCGTATCCAACACAAAGAGGTCCAGCCACCGTGACTCGGTCAGGGGGACGCTGCGGGACTGCCAGCCCCCCACAACGGCAATGTGGCCGTCGCCGAGCGAGTGCAAAGTCGCGCCAAACCTCGGCGGCGGCGGTTGTCCCACGGCCGTCACAGACTGCCACACGGCTGCAGCTAGCAGAGATGGGCGAGGTTGACGACTGCTGGTGGTGGTGGTGGAGCTGGCGATGGGCAGAGTCGACGTGTCCAGTTGATAGAGGTCACCGTAGACCGAGTACAAATCCTTGCCGCCGAAAAGAAACAACGTCGACGCGTCTGACGTGGTGGTGGCATGCCAAAACCGAGGCGGCGGTGGCGTCGCTTGGCGGACTTCGGACCATGTCCACGTGTTGACGCAAAGGACAAATAGATCGTGAAAGACAACCGCGCCTTTGCCCCGTCCCCCAAACACAACGAGCGAGGTCGAAACAAAGGATGCCGAGTGGTCGGCGCGGCCTCGCGGGGTTGTGCCTAGACTCAGACTCAGACTCAAATCGTGAGGACGGACAGACCCGTGAGACGAGGCACGTCCCAGAGACTCGTGGCCGGCGTGTAGACATGGACGTGGTTGGAAAAGGCGATGGTGCCGGTGGCCGAATGACGTGGCGCCACGACCGCACGGGGATGCAGCAACCCAGGGTCGCTTCGATAACACCCGCCAAAGAGGACCAAGAGGGGCCCGCACGGCGTGAGCGAGGCGCCGTCGCGGGCACAAGGACACGCGACATGGAAAGCATCGACGGACGAGGTCACGAGGGGGGTCAACCTCGTTCGTTCCGTGTGTCTCAGGGCTGGACAGATGAGCTGCATGAGGTACTCGTGCTCTTTGGAGCGATGCTGGGTGAGGACCGCGGCGGCTTCGTCAGGGTCGTTTTCTCTGTCGTCGAGGATCCATGACGAGACTTCGACCAAAGGGGGTTGATTTGAGGCGTGGGCGTCGTCGTCGTCCGGTGCAGTGGCCGGGACGACGGGCGGGCGGTCGCCCCAGACACGCTGTTTGTATTTGTACTTGCGATATGATTCAACTTGGTTCGACTGCTGGCGGCCCTGTCGTACGCGGGCATCGGCGTCGGCCAAGTAGTGGGCATGGGCGACGATGTCGAAGGCGTTACGCTTCATCTTCAGAGCAGCAATGGGAGGCAGCGGGGCCGTTACTCCGTTGGCCCTTGGAGAGATTGAAGTGAGAATGCCAAGGAAGCTCCATATTGTGTCCTTTGAAGATTCTTGTCGAGCGAGTTGATGAGCTGAAATGCAAAGGGGTGCCCAAATCGTTCCCCAAACGGGACTCGAACCGGTTCAAACCACCATCTCTCGCTCCCGCGCACACTACCCGCGCTCCTTGCGACGCGAATCCACCTTGGATGTTCATTAGCTGGACATGACGTCCCCATTGGTAGTACCAATGATGAATCAATTTGGCACACATCAAACCGGTGGCATTCTCGCCTGAGCTTCGGCAATGTCAGTGCAGTTTTCAACCAAACATTTACTTCATTCATATAATAATATAAATACCATTAAATATTTATAAAATACACAATTGCACACCACTCAAACTATTTGAAAATGGACACATTAAATAGTGTGACTTGGGCGTCCGGATAAGTTTCTATGGTCAAATCCTCGGGCAACGCGATTGAGATGGCCGGGGCTCACGAAGACGCGATCGCCGACTTCCACGCGGCGCAATGGGAAGACGTGACGCCGGTACGTCATCTCCGTCTATGTGTCTGTTGATCTGGTGCACCTGCAGCTCTTCCAAGAAGCGACTCGTTCGTTGGCGCTGGGGCAAATTGTGCACGTGCCCGCGTTCAACTACTTTGAATCGATGTCGGCGTTGGAGCTCATGGACCCCAAGATGGATTCGGGCATGCTCGCACCGGGCCAAGTCATCCTCACGGTCGCAGAACGCTTGGAGAAAGGTACGAGTGTCGATCGTCACCCGAGGCTTGACTTCCCCAGGCCTCATTCCGCTCGAGTTTGACGCGGCCGCGGACCTCGTCGCGACGATCGATCGGCTCGAACAATGCGAGTCGGCATGGCGAAACGGTCAACCCATGGCACAGAGTCTCCTCACGTGTCTCTACTTGCATCCGTGCGTGACGGACGCACTCCTCCTCTCCCCCACTCCTCCCGCGCTCGGCCCCACCAAGCGAGACACGTTGGGTTGCATCTTCCGCGCCTACCTCTGTCTCTTCCTCAAGAGCATCATGATCCAGCGGTACGCTGTCCTCCGCGCCGACATTTACGAAGAAGAAGACTTTTCACCGCTCGCATCGGACGTCCCCATGGGCGATTCGATCACCGACGAGACGCTTCTCCAGTGGCTCGACGCCGCCGACAAGCGCCTCGATGCACTCCTCCGCCAAAGCAGCAAGGGCAAGAAGAAGGCGAGTGTAGACCCGCTGCATGCGACGCCGGCCATCGCGACCGATTTGGCCACGCTATTGCATGCGAGGCTGCAGTACCGCCGGCAGATGTATCTTGGCTGGACGTCGTTGGTACATCGAGGACGATGGCGACGATATGATATGTGACGCATGGTGTGCATTGTAGGGCTCGGCCGAGGCGCCTGATTTGGAGGCTGCCGCCAAAGCATTCGAGCAAACGCTGGTCGTCTTGGATGGCATCGCGACGGAGCAGCTTGAAGCGAGCGCAGCATGCTTCCAGGGGTCGTATCTCGGTTTTGACAACCACATGAGTCGGCTCTTGGCGTCGACGATGCCGCCGCGAGAGACCAAACTCGAGCCCGTGGCGGCGTGCTGGGTGCAGACGACGCAACTCTGTCGTCACCTCGTGCTCGCGTGTTCGCCAACCCACGAATTCGTCGGCATGGATGACTTGAAATCGTTTCTCGCGCATTTGAGTGCGCTCCATCCCAACATTGTCGTTCGGTCGTATGTCGTGGTACGTGTGTGGCAACACTTGTTTTTGTTGTTGGCGTGGCCACATTTGTTGTTACAGTCTTGTTGCGTAGCTCTTTTTGTACATTGACAAGAAAATGTACGGCCGGTACAACTTTATGGACTGGCTGGCCGACTCGATGATCCTCACGGGCGTCCCGTCCGTGCTCCTCTCGACCCAAGAAGGCATCCAATACTCGACGCGGTGCATCGAAGCAGTCTACGAATCCCTCAAGTGCCATCTGCACAACCGCCCGCGCCAGCGCCACCGCCTTGAACTCCTCCTTGACGAATGGGTGCTCCTCCAAGTCGACGCTGCTTCCATCGACGACAAATTTGTCACGGAAATGGGCATTCCCGTACGTCTATTGTACGAGGTGTGTTTGAGTGACAGGTAATGTTGTGTAGAAAGCCACCTACCCGCGATATTTTACGTCCTGGGCCTTGGAACAAACGTCGGCCCTCATGATCCAATACCTCACGCTCGGGTTTGAGCTCGACCTGTACACCCCCACCGAGTACACGACCATCTACTGGTACAGTGTTTGCTATGTTGATGGACATTATGATGCTGAGGCTGCGCAGGTATTTGGACTTTCTCTTGGGCTCGCGCATCCACAACCTCACGAATGCGTGGTCGTTTGTGGAGAAGTTGAAGACATTGACCACGTCGGAGCGGTCTTCGGCCGCGGCGCCGCCGCCGCCCGCGCCAACAACGACGACGACAACCTCGAGCAAGAAAAAGAAAAAGGGAAAAGGCAGTCACGCGACAGCGGCATCGACGGCCGTGACGACAATGGTGGCCGCCGCGCCGCCGCAAGACGAAGCCGAGTACGTCAAGGACAAGTATACGTGGGACATTGCACTTTTGGAAACCCACCGATCGCTCACCCGCGCCCTCTTTCAGGTACTCTGATGGAGGCGATAAAGTGGTCCGTTGATGGAAGCTCCATGTTGTAGTACATGGTTGGTTTGCATCTCGATGGCGTGCTGCCTCAAGATGACACAGTCTACGGCTCAGCCGCCACCCGTTTCCAGCATCGCTTCCAGTCGTTTGCGCGCTTGCAATACCCCGCGCCGCTCAGCTACGACGACCTGGTCAAGAACTGTGACTTTTCCCAATACGAGGTCGATCGAGGCGCCGCCACGTAGCTCATGTGCTGTCGTAGGTCAAGGTCGTGTTTCAGTCGTCGGACGAATGCTTCAAGCTCGCGCGTACCCGCATCGACCAAGTGCTGGCGACGGCCGCGGCCTCGCCCGACCGCGAACGCTTCGTGCCGGAACTCAAGTCCCTCGCCAAAGTGTGCGTTGTGAATGGTGTCTACTTGCACCAGTACAGCAAGCAAGAGTCCAAGGCGACGGCGCTGACACTCGACCACCTCTCGCTCGAACAAAAGAAACAGCGGTTGCACTTGTCGTTTGACGTGCACCCCCAGTACCCCACGATCCAAGTAAAAGCAGCCCCCTAGAGACACTAGAGATAGATGCATCCGTCAACGACATCAACACGAGCAACGATGTTGTACAGATGTTCTCATTGGGATTTCTTTTCCTGTTCCGCACGTCGCTTCTCGTCTTGATCGATGCTTTGAATCAGGCTGTTCGCCGCGAAGAGGGAGATACACATAAGCGGTATGAGCACAAGCGCCGCTACGACCGACCAGAACTGCGGGTCTTCTTGGAATTCAATCACCATGCGCAGGAGGAGTTCTTCGTGGCCCATGACGATGTTGAGATGAGCAGCAAGTCAATTGTAGGCTTCTATTTTTATTCTATTGAGGAAATTTTTGCTACGACTGATACTGTTTCTTGAATGAAAAATCATATTTTAATCTTTAAAAGTGTTATATTTTCATGATATTCCATGCTTTCTTCGCCCACAGTGAGAAATATCCCAATTTTGGGCGACTGCTCTTCTTCCTCTTGGAAAATGTTGCGCAAACTCTAGAGTATAAACAACATATTAACCCCTGACTCCCATCCCTGTCACTGTTGATTGCACGAGTAACGGCGCGGTTTGTACAATGGTTTACAACAAAGTAGTTTCTTTACTGTACTCCAAGGAACCCCCTTAGGCTCTAAAACTCCCCCCCCGAGCCCCCTTCCCCATCATTGCACCCATGCTCATCTTCCCCGCTGCTCTGCTTCATACTCCGGAGTGCCATCGACCTCGCACAAGTCCCTGACCGTTTAGGTTCCACCACGACCATATGCATCACATCATCGTACTACAACACTCGTATATATGGATTATTATATTAAACTGGGTTGGTCGTACGATGGAGTCTCGTCGTCGTGTCGACGAAACAAAGATCGCCAGATGGTGCATAGAAATAACTGGGTTATTGTATACTTGCAGTGTATGAGAAAAATAATGGCCATCGGCATAGTGAAATGCCTATAAAAACATGTGACAAGCCACCGCGAGGAATGCTTCCATTGACGCAGCAAGTGTCATTTCGGCGGTTGAAGCAACCACGCGACAACGACACGGGCTCACAATTCGGCTTGTCGGGCTTCCACCACAACAAGTACGTGAACAGGTCATTGAAGGCGACGACGGCGGCAGTGTGCTCATGCTTCTCTCTTCTTCTAGGTAGACAGACTCCACACGCCTTGCACGACGCAGCATGGCCGAACAACCGGCCACCGCTCCTTCCCCACCGCCTTCGTCAGACACCAACACGACAGCCGTCACGAACGTCGTCGTCGCCTTTCTCGAAGTCGTGTCCTCGTTCTTGCGACTGCAACACACGGGCGCCGCGCTTTCGCAATGCCTACAAGGCGCCGCAGGTACACTCGAATCAACTCGCGTCATATGCTCAACTTGATGCAGTCGCGATTGAAAACCCGCTCATCATCAAGGCCCTCCAGCGCATACTCCAAACGGCCGCCGCGGCATGCGAGACCCCGACAGTTATGGACTCGGTCGCGTCGTCGCTCGACGCCGCGGCCAGCAAGCTCAAGCACGACAGCGTCACGATCGAATCATTCGTCCAAGTCGTCTTGACATGGAGCACGGTCTTTCTCACGTGGGTGAATTCGTTCCTCGACAAGGATCAACTCCGCGCGCTCCTCGACACTGTCGGCCCTGTCGTCGCCGGCGCCAAGCAGTTTGCCGACTACTCGATGTCGTACCCCTTGGTCGCGTACGTTGTGCAGACCGTGCACGCGCAGGCGGCGGCCCAATTCTCGGCCGCGCGGCTCCTCCATCTCGTCCAGTCGTCGCAGATGGCGCTCTCGAAAGCACAGTCGCTCACGGCGTCGGCATGGGGCTACGTTTACCCTCCACGCGTCGACGCAGTCCGCCGCGCCATCCACCGCGACGTGGTCAAGCGATGCGACGTCTCGTTTGCGCCGTCGGCGCTCGAAGACATGGTCGCCGCGCACGCGTCCGTCCAGCGCGCGCTCCTCCAGCTCGCCATGGAGCAGCGCCAGCAGATCGACGACCTCACCAAGGCCGTCGCCGACACTGAAGCGTATGCGACCGAGCTCGCCGAGGCCCTCGCGAGTGGTCCCCGCGCCGCGCGACCCCACACGGACGAGAAGGATGCGACGATCCGCGCGCTTCAAGCCGAGTTGGCTGCCACGAACGCCTTTGCCAACGAATTGGCCGAAGCAATTGCCCGCGGCCCACCGCGCCGCCGCGACGCGGCCATGGAGCAGCAGATTGTCCTCTCGGAAAGCTTTGGGTTGGACCCGGTCGAATGAGAAAAGAGGGAGTGGCGTCTAGAATTTATTTATAAGAGGAGTATCGATGACGAGCGTTGAGAGCAAGCGTTATGGACATCCGACCGGTCATTTTTAAAGGCGAAAGGAGTACCACTATTTAACCCGCTAGACAATTACTCCCTCCGCTCCACAATTGTTGCCCGATCAGAAATTTTGGCGTACTCCTCCCAGCAATATATTACAACGACCTTCTAAACTTCATAAACTAGAGTATAAAAGGTGTAACGATACAACTAACCAATCAAATGAATAGAAATCATTGTCTCAGGAATGGTAAAAAGTCCAGTTCACCGAAAACTGACAACGCCATTCGACTCAGGAGGGGGGTTTACCCCGGGAACCCTCCTACCGAGCGCACAAAGGCCAACAAGTCCCTTCACACCCTACTTGCAGACAAAAATCACTCATCATGTATTTCAATAGGCATTATCCCGACGTCGTTCAAGAGTTCTTCGGCCTCGCCACCACCGCCAAGAGCGATTGCCTCGAGCTCGCGCGAGAGGTCGTCGAGTTCGCGTGCCGCCTCCATCTCAATCGCAAAGGTACGATCCAGTTCCAGTTCAGCGCAGTCCATGGAGCTCAGCAAGTTCATAGCATTGTCGAACGACTCGCGCGGGCAGAGGAGGCTCCACGGCAGTTGACCATCGCGCGCCAGCTTCATCTTCGACAGGTGAGGGATCTTGTACGTGTTGTCTCCGAACAGTTTTATCGTCTCTAACATGCAGCTTTGTAGCGTGATGAACGTATGGTTGAGCCTCTCGCTTGGGTACTCGTGGAATGCAGCGGCGACGTTGTCAATGAGCTCGTCAATCGAGCGCGCAAACTTGCGGTACTGCAACGACTATATCGCAGCAAAGAAACCAAGGTCCAGAATGTTCAAGTCCGGTGAGTTTGGTGGTTGAGGTGCGAGAGAAATGTTCCAACCTCGGTGATTGTAGGTGTCGAGCTCAAATCGGAGCTTCGCATCATTAGGGGTCACATGCGCGCGGGCATTGTCATGTTGGAGCAGGACGGTCCTGTCAATTTTGGGCCACTTGGCAGCGATAGCAGGTAGGACCTTGTCGATGATGAACTCCCGATACACGTCCTTGGTCACCGTGATAGGCTTGGTTTCGTACGTGCCAGCCGGTCGGTTGACACTTGCGCGTTGTGCCGTCACGCTTTCAACAAAGGGCCAGGTTCCAATCTTCCCGTCCCACCACAAACCAGTATCGTGGATGTAGCGAGGTCGCGCAACGGCACTGAGAAACATTACCTTGGTAATAAATCTTTTGCTTTTGCACTTTCGTTCTGGCTCGCGCTCGCCGGGGACAAGGTAGAACGTGCGAGTTGCCTTCGATAGGTAGAACCATTTTTCGTCCAGGTGCACATAATTCAACATGTCATTCATCACCATGTCGGAGGACACAAAACTCAAGGCGTGCTTCATACGGCAGTACTTGTTTGCATCCGATAGAATAGGACGAATAGCGTTCGAATGAGCACGGAATAGACCGAGCTTCAGGCAACGATGTAGAGTGCCCATGCTAATGCCTGCATCATATGAGTGCCTTCCTTATAACCAAATCTTACCACTTTGCTCCGTGATGGCACGAAGCGTAGTGCGGTTTGCAAGGGGCACTTGCAGCAGTTTAGCCTTAATTTGAGCTGCCGTGAAGGCATGCTTTCGACCAACCTTGCCTTTCTTCTTGTTCGCCACGGACACTTTCATATTGCCGCTCGTGGCACCTTGCTCCTTGGCTCGGGCATGAATTCGACGGATCGTTGTCTCGTTGCAATTGTACTTCGTAGCGAGCTCTCTACCAAAACCCTTGGGAAGCCGGTCCATGTAGCTACCGCTACTCTTGAGGCAGATCTCCCGGAGGATGGCTTCGCGCTCTTCGCTTGTCAGGTCCCGCCTTCCCGCGCCCATTTTGGAATGAATGTATGTCAATCATAAGAATGAATGTATTAACTTAATGACACTGTCAAAAGTTTGAAATTCAAAATGTTGCCGCTCACTCATAAAGTTTCAACAATGGAGTACATCAGGAGAAAGCCCTTTCTGCGCTCTTTGTCATCGTCCAATC
>VJMH01007540.1:0-50459 GCA_009835185.1 Aphanomyces stellatus
TTTCAGAGCAACACATGGAAAAGCGAGTTGCATGGGCTACAAACATGGTGGACTACGGAAACGCAAAATGGAGTTCCGTGATCTTTTCCGACGAAAAGAAATGGAACCTTGATGGCCCCGACGGCTGCAAATACTACTGGCACTGCATTGGACGCGATGAACGGACTGTTTTTAGCCGTCAAAGCGGTGGGGGCTCTCTCATGGTTTGGGGTGGTATTTGGGCTGATGGCAAAACGTGTATCGCTTTTGTGGATGGCACCCAAACGTCGCCTGACTACGTCTACACGTTAAGCGAGTACCTACTTCCTGCTGCACACCTTCGTTTTGGAACCGATTTCGTCTTTCAGCAAGATAATGCAAGCATTCACACGGCAACCACAACAAAGGAGTTTGTTGAAAGACAACGGCGTGAACACGTAGTAGACACTGTAGTTGACCTTGGCAACGAGATGTTACGATACGGTGCACTCGTCACTTTGAAAAACGCATTTTGAGATAATGCGCTTTTCTTAAACCAGTTTTCTTATCCAATCAAGTGTTCATGGCAAACCGCAAACGAAGGCAAACTTCGCGACGCCAACACGAGAGATGGAGATATGGAATTTGCTTGAAAAATATTGAGCGTACTAAAAACACTCTCATAAAGACATTCTATGAGTCACGACAGCGAAATTCAGCTGTACTGTAGATATGTCCACTCTGACTCAAGCGCGAAAGAGCACTTTGTGCCAAAATATTTAGCCTTTTCCCATATTACTACGAGGACTGGTTGTTAAAAGGAAGACAAAGAAATTTGCAAATGAAATCTGGTAAATGATTCATTGATTGCCCTCGACAAGGCGAGCAAGAAGAACCTGAAAAATGACGTTCATTTTTTATATGCAAATGAAATCGCATACTTAAATAACTCTATATTGGAATACTGTGTGCATTTGACTTTTGCGTGACCCAAAAAATCAATTTCTTGTCCAATATCGATAAATCATATCATGTTTGAAAAAGAATACATCACTAAAATGCTTTTCTCTAACATCAACGACAAACTGGGGAACATGAGATGGGAAGGATGGTCATCGAGTGCTGCTGCAGCTCGTACAACCGCACGCATGCTAACTTTTTATCATTGAGGTCACCGGTATGAATAACGATCCTACGCGCAGCTTTCGAAGCCCAACCGACGCACCTGCTCCGATAAAGTGATGTGCTCATCTAAATTTATGAAGTGTCGAATTGGACAATCCTGTTTACGACCTACCTTGTGTCGAAAATCAATGGTCATTGCCGTGATCAATGGCCAATGCCGTGGCTACATGATGGTTGCGTGTGGATGCTCGTACGACCACGCACGCGAGCCCACTATGCGCCAGGTCCTCGGGAATTCAAATGAGATTACCCGTAGCTTTCAACGTCATGCGATCGCCTCCTTCCGTTCGCGGAACACTGAATGCACATGTTGGCGTTTCAAGTTGGCGTCCCCGACTAAATTGTTAATATATGTTGGTAGCAATGTCAAGTAGTGGCAAGATCGTTTGTCCCAGGGTAATTCCCATAGCGGCCTGAAGATTTGTAACGTAGATGAACTTCCACTTGAGATTGATTTTGCTGAACTCGGCAATGCTTAAAACGGACATTAGCGTGATAAAATAATGGTTCGTACTCTTGATTGCGGGCATTTTCTAAAGTGTTCGCATTTTGGTTGTATCGTGCAGACATGTCGAACGACTTGTGACGCGATACGTTCATCATGTCTTGGTCGGAGCCGCCACCCCATATAGCTAGTAGCCATCCCGTCTATCGCATCCAATGCGTGGAAAAGGGCCCGTCGCGCGCCGTGATTGTGCAACAAATGGACCGGCATAGACGCTGAAACCTTGATAGAGGAAATCGCCATATCGTGAAAAGACGTAGCCACTGGCCGTGTAGGTCAACAAGTAGATCCAAATTAATAGAGTCCGTAGTAAGCACAGTTCAGGGTAGTTGTCGTCGTGGAAAATTCACAGAACGACCCAGATGTCGTCCGTTTTACCTTTCACATGCGCCCCAAGCATGGTCGGTGCGCCGGTATGATCCAAAATAGTCAATTGGGAGACAAATTCGTCACCGGAAAATCCAATGTCTTCGTCGGAGCGCAAAAATAGCTTGATGTGAAACAAGATCATCGTCCACAGTTACAATTCGTCCAGGGTATTCAAGCCAAGCAGGTGGGATCGAACGCGAAAGAGCTCTGCGGCTGCACATTGAATCGCCATGGACAGTATAATCTCCCAATGTAACCTCATAATCTTGTGCAATGTGTTGCCTACATCGTGAGCAGTGTGAGTTTCCGCGGCGATTGATTGCAGGACGGCCTGCATGCTGACGGCATCCATTCACAGACTTCGATTCCACATACATGGCGACGCAAGACGGACAAACTTCTTCGTACTGCACATTGTCCATACCCGCAGCCTTTTGTGCGGCAGAAACTGTTGACCCGAGCTGGATCAATTTCCCAGGGTCCTTCCATTGACTGTCACACTAAATCGGGGCGCCATCAATACTGAGAACAAGTGTTCCGTCGTCGAACGCTATTTGGTACCAGTTGGATTCGTCTTGAACTTCCTTTATTGACATACGCTTGCTGCAGACATTGCGGGGATATGTTTAGGAGAATCTAGTAGAAGAATTAGAAACGACGAATAATCACCCATAAGCCCAAAGAATGTGCGCAGTCCTCGAAAATGTTTCTTGTAGCCGAGCTCAGAGTTGCCCATCAAACATCGAGTGCCAAGAACCTCCCTTTCGTTCGGAGAGTGTCAATTCGGGATTAACGATTGCCTTTGCCACTCCGCCGTCTACCACTTGCTGTTGGCTTAGTGACAATCCTGCTCTTTTCGTTTCATGACGGGGGACACGAGTGGTGCGAACTGCGCGTTGCTTGGCAAGCTTGTTGAATGAGGCACACATTGCGAAATGACCTGCCTGGTCGTTTTGAAAACTTGGGAGTAAAATGTGAGTAACGTACTGTTGTATAAACTGAGCTTCGGCTGCTCGGAAAATACGAGCAATGTTTGCGTGTTCTGTGAGACTAAGGTTTTGGCCAACAAAATTTCTCGCCCGTGTCCTGGTTTGAAGAGAAAACAGTGTGGCGTTGTGATTGGGCAATGTGAATAATGCGCTAGACGTAGGGATGCATTTGCTGCCAGCCAGGGGATAGATGCTACTTGTTTGATGACCGTGGCGACTCGCCCGGAAGAGAGGTGGCCATGGGGGCCAGTGGTAAAATAAGTGGTTATCGTCCGGCACGCCATGTTCAACGCAGGACCAATGCCGCGGCGACAGGGCATAGGCCATTCTTCGCGTTAGTCGGTCTGCTACCGACGTGGACTTGGACTATGTGAGCGTCGTCAAAGTCTCAGATCGGGTTGTCGCTTCGCCTGAGGAGCGACTCAAATTTTTCTGGGCAACAGCCGCACGCTCGCAAACGCGCACGATGATTCCGCGTGGTTGCTCAGAGAGAGGCCGCGTTGACCGTCGTCGTCCCCTCGCCCACGCGTCATTCCGTCGTCTACATTGTTGAGTGGATGGAGTCACGCTTCTCGGCCAAGGTGTGGACCGATGAAATTTGATGGATACGTTTTGGCTTGATTAAACTACACAACGCCTGACGTTTTATGTTGATATTTGTATGGAGCTACAAGAACACATTTTGACGATGGAAATATAATGATTTCTGTTAATTTTATTAAAGCTACTTGGACAAGCTAATTCATGTGTGCAGCCGCATTCCGATAGATAGACGCTGCACAAGTTACGTTGAAGTCTGGTATGGTTGCATCTTTATGCATTTGAGGAATCTTATACCCATTCCCTCCATGAACCTCCTTTGTCATTTCCATAACACTCTGGAGGGTTACAAATGTCTTTCCTAGAGTCTCTGGTGGCACTTCAGCGAAGGAATTTTCTACAGCTCTAATAAGATCATCTATCGACTTCGTCTTTTTCATTTGCTGCAGACTTTGTATGGCATTAAAAAAGCCCAGATCCAAGACATTAAAGTCTGGACTGTTTGCAGGCTGATTCTACATACTAATGCCAGTCACACCAAGTGCCCTCAAAGACACGGTCGTAACACATTTGTGTGGACTGGCATTGTCCTGTTGGGTAAACACTCCATTAGGCTGGCCTCCAATTGGAAACCTAGCCTTAATGGCAGGGATGACTTTTTTATAATCGAATCTTTGTAAACAACGCCGTCCACTGATTTGGGCTTGGTTTCGATAGTACCCTTGACACAATTCTTGCTTGTCCGTTGTGCAGCAGCATATTCGACATAAGGCCAAATCCCGATTTTGCCATCGAAGGAACGCTTTCGATGCGAATCGTAGCGAGGTCGTGCCGCGGCCGCAATGAACATCACTTTACTGATAAAATTCTTCGACTTCACTGATCGCAACGCCAACTCCTCGTCATCATACACGTAAAATTTTCTATTAACCTTAGTTATGAAGAACCACTTTTCGTCAACGTGTACATGGTCGTACAAATTGGCAAAAATGTGAATTCCACATGGACCATGTCGTAGAAAATCAAACGCGGATTTCAGACGGGCCTTCATGTTCTCAGGCGTGAGAAAAGGCTTCACGTGGCTCGACCGTGGCTTGAGGGTCTTCACTTCAGCCATATGCCGCTGGATTGTAGTCTTGGGGATCTTGCTGTTGGCTGCCAGCGACCGCTGTGTTTGGCGGTCTTGATGGGCACGGCCTTAATCGCTGCCTTGATTTCGTGGGGGAGTCGTTTCGCTTTTCGACCCGAATTACCTAAAATAGATACCCATGAAAATTTATACCCTCAAAACCTGATAAGATTATCATGTTTGACGGTTCATACCCTTGATTTTGGCGGGCGCCGTTCGCAAGAGAGAGTCGCGCTCGTTCCCAGAGACGAGATATCGTCTGCCAACGACACCCAATGACTCGTGACGTATCCAGAAAGGCTCCGCGCGGGAGCCTCATGTCTACGACAAGCTCTAAGAGCATTTCGTAGGCGGCACGGCGCTGCTCGTCGGACAGATTGCGGTGGCCCTTGGACGGAGAAGGGATGCCGCGGAGAGCAAATGGAGGAAGCGAGGACATGCAGTGTGCGATGTAGAAGCAGAGTCTGTGGTTGCAAGCCTGCAAGCTGAGTTTTGAAAGCGTGGCGGTCGAAAACCTCGGGTCTGCAGACACAGGCAAACTTTGACCTGCTATATCTCCCGCCCACCTGCGTCTTTTTTTGCGTTTAGAGAGCCAATCGAAGGCCAGAGCTCTTGTTCTTGAACGTCCAATAAAACTCTTTGAATTATGTATTTCCTGACCTCATTCCACCAATCCAAAACGAATGCATCAAACATTGTGGGCCAGAGTAGTATGGGACATATCACATTGATTTGGCGCACACAACTCGTGGCATGCTTTCGGAGGCATGTTGGCGGTGACATCGTGGCCTAACCACATCCTCGTGGCTCCACCACGATGTCAATCCCCTGTTGGGAACACGGTGCAGGTGTCAAATGTCGACTACAGGGATTGACATCGTGGCTGAAGCACGAGGACAATCCCCGTCGACTAGGAGATGAGGTTACGGCAGATGTTGCGCGCAGGTGCCACAGGTATTGACATCATGGCTTAACGACGTCGTTGTGGCCAAATTACAATGCCAATCCCTCGTCGTCGAGTACAAGTTTGGTGGCGAGGTGATAGATAGAGACCGTCAAATGAATTGATCCAATGCTCATTCTTTACGGACTTGCTAAATACTAAACGTCGCACCAGGAATAACTGGCTTCGTTGAGGTGTTTCTCTCGTACGCGTTGCGAGCCACCGAGCTTGCAACAAATTTGATCGTTGACGTCGAGCCGTTCTTCTTGGAGATATTCTTCGACTGTAGGTGTACACGCGGCTTGAGGAGCGATCGGAGCTCCTGAACAGAGCAAGGTAGCCCCATTTGACAAAGGAAGCGTAGAATTTGACCTCCAATATGATCACTTGTGTCTAAGTTGAGAGTCCATGACCAAGGGATATGCCTAGATAGCGAATGGGTAGACCAGTTCCAACAATGTTGAGCCGCGGATGTGCAATGGTGACCTGGTTGGCATTCAGCGTCAACACCTTGTATTTGTTGACACGATTGAGTTTCGCGCCGGATTGAGAGCAAAATTCATCCACCAATTCGAGCTGATGCTCGAGATTTATGAGAGACGAAGCGAGAAGCGTCGTGTCATCTGCAAACAGCAGGGAGGTAGTAATAGCACACTCTGAGAAGGGTATTTCGTACTTCTTTGAGTAGTTGGCTCAACGGCTCCATAGTCAATACAAGGCGAATACGCGACAACGGGTCTCCTTGTTTGACCCCACGAGTGGGGTTAATTGGTGCAGTGAGAGTCCCATTGATGAGGAACCACAGGTGTATTGTACAACAACGGACTCATCCATAAGATGTTCAATGCCCTCATTGAGCCATTCATCACATAACTCCGGGCCTCTCATGTGCAAATCTTCTTTGTTCGTTCATTGCTGATCGAGGAGGTCTGATGACTAATCATACTACTACAGGGATCGATGATGAATAGTGGCGCACTACTTCTGGCGGCAAAATACTTGAAATTAACCAATCAAAATCATACATTTTTCAAACTCGACTGTGATTGGTCAAATTTTCCCGGCATGCTGGGTGAAATATTTTTGAACGCTGGAACTGCATAAAGTGATTTCCTGCAATGCCTGCACCTTGCGTCCGCCATGCAACAAAAGCAAGTGCACGCAAGCGGGGCAAACCACGTACTGCTCCAATCACTAAGCCGCGCGCGCGGCCAAAGCCACGAAGCTTGCAGCTGCACGTCTTGCCGAGGAAACGTCTGTCGAGGACGTCCATATGGCTACGGGCTACTCCATGTCGGCAATCAAGACATGGATGAAGACCAAGGAAACTCTGGTGGGGTTTAAAGGATCCAAGACACGGAAGAAGAACACGGGCGACTCGGGCAAGGCGCCCATCATTCCGGGACAAGATGCTCTCGCCATCTACCTTCGAGACCTTCGACGGCAAGAGCTCGCTGTCACCGCCTCGCACATGTTTGAGTTTCTACGTGAACATCATATGGACTGGGTACAGAACTATATGGCCACGCGAGCGATTGGGTACAAGTCATTGCTTCGTCTTCTGGCATACTATGGTCATCGGCATGGTCTCAGCCGGCAGCGTTCGTGTCGGCAGAAGAAAACTCAAGAAGACTTGAAAGATATCCAAGCGTCATTTGGGAATTTCATGCCAAGTACGGCGACACTGCTTTGGACTGCATTTACAATGCTTACGAGACGGGAATCTATTACGACATGTGTCCGAAGACCATTTGGGCTGTACGTGGCGGCGGAAGTTACGTTGCCAACACGGAAACTCACTCCTATCGAATGACCGCTCTGTTGACTGTGCGCGCGGACGGGAAGAAACTGCCCATCTTGTTTGTGATTCGTGGTGCTGATGGCGGGACGATAGAGACCAAGAAGTTCGATGACTATCCTCAAGGCCACAACTATGCGATGCAAGAAAAGGCTTGGATGAACGGCGTTGTATGGAAAAAGTTCTTGCGAGACGTGCTCAAGCCAAGTGTCGAAAACTCATCCGTTCTCCTTGTCGACAACTTCGACTCGCATGTTAGTGAAGAAAGCGAAAAAATCATTGGTGAAGAACTTGGATGCGAATTGTGTCCCTTGCCTGCAAATGCAACCTCCTTTTGCCAGCCTCTGGACGTGTCCCTCATGGGGCCATTCAAGCAACACTTGCGAGATTAGTGGGTCCTGACTCAAAACACTGCCACGTCTGCCAAGGAAAAACGAATCGTTATGATTGAAAGAACCATCAAAGCTTGGGACATGATATCGGAGGCAGAAGTCCGTGCTAGCTTCGTGAAAGCATTGCCAAAGTAGGTGAATGAGTGTTTGATTGCATTTATGGTTCATATTTTTTTTTGAAATTTTTTCAAGTGATCACATTTTATGTTGGTTTCTGTATACTTTTTAGTGCTATTAGCGGGGTTACAAGTGGGGTACAATTGCAAAATGAGCGGTACCATAACTTTTGACTGTTTTTTATTCTGCGGACAAACCGGACCTTTGAGTCTGACTCATTTGTGGCGAGCATTGCGCGGCCAAGGTCCAACTTGTTCTTTTAGATTGGGGGGGGTGTAAAATATGAGAACCTGCTGGCCTGAGCATCAGTGACCCCGTACCCAATCCGCTTTTTTAAATCTCATCGTTTCATTTACGTTTTGTATGTAGAAATCATTTTTGATAAAAAAAAATCTCGTGTGTGAAACTGCCATTTGAGCTGTGTCACATGAGGGGTCTTGTCGCCCATGACGTGTGCACGTACGTTAAATATAATGGACACAACCCGTGACAAAAGGTTTCCTGTCACACTTACTGCAGCTTCTGCGCCATTTCAATTATGCCTCTCGCAAATTTACTTGCTTAACTTTTTACCCTCCCAAATTCGATAAATATTTAAAATGACTGGGATCAAAGTTTTTGACTGTCCAGGTTCTCATTCGTCAATCAGTCACCCATCAATGAGCCAATCAATATCCAGAAAACTGCAGAAAGGCGCCACTATTCATCATCGATCCCAGTAGTAACACAATTGTCCCTTTCCTACATTAAGTGGAGTCGCTCGTCCTTCTATGCTTCTATGCAAAGTCTGCACAGTTCCAAAAGCGATTTTGAACGATCGATCAGTTTATTGGTTCTGTTGCGGTTGTAATTTATAGGGATTAGTCTTTGGCCAATCATAAGTATGACATTCGTACCTAAGAAAACACCCCAGAATGTATTATTGTCAGAGGATCAAAGTACTACAAGGCACCAGTCCAGTCAAAGTTTCGAGAACGTTTCTTAAAAGCCAAAAATCGACGATATCTCGCCCCATAGACGTTTTTGCGGGATTTCGCAATTTTTTGCAGGCACTATTAGATTTGCTGTCGTGTCCTGTGCGCCGAGAAAGGCAAAAACACGAGTACGAGTGGAAAAATGACCAAACACCAACTGTATTATAGAAGATATATAACGACGTTTGAACGACGATTTGGAAGCGCGGCAGCATTGATATATCGTTTGTTGAATACACGATGGCGTGGACTCAAACCATAGTGTTCACAGACGACGGCATGGACGAATGCACCATTGACGAGCAAAAGTACAAATCCAAACCTCTTGAAGTTGATATTCGAATTATGAGTAACGATCGCAACACGACCATCCACGAAGGACACATTTACGGCCATCCACGGCACAGCCACAGTGTCATATGTCGACGACGCCACACGATCAAGCCGCTCTCAAGCTGTCGTCCAGTCGCCATCTCGCCACGCCACCGTTCGGTCAAGCCGGTGTTCAGTCACCCTGACGTCCGTTCGCACCGCCTGACAACGCAACCGTTCGTCTATGGTGCATCCGTCCATGCCGTCTTCTGTAACCACTATGGTTTGGTCTTTTCGTAAAATGATTTATGAGAACATAACATCGTTTCCATACTCGATTCAAGTGCAACGTCGTTTCCTTAAAGTCGTTTCACGAAACGTCGTTTTCGTGAACCTGCAACATTCGATGGGATTTGATCGATTATTGGACGTATACTTTCGGGATCTTTTCGTGAAATATTTATATTTTTTAAATAAAAATGTTGTCTTATCCTTGGTAAAAATTCCTTTAACAGAGAGGCCATGACCCAGGGCGTCATGAACGGTCGAAGTGCATTTGTCGGGTTTCAAGAAGAGCGCATGAACACGTTCTGTGCTTCTTGGAGCCATAGTACATCCATCTTTCAATCGATGTAAGTTTTTTCATGCTCGAAATTCCATCAACCAAAGGAGATATTCGCCATTGCCGTGCCTGCCTTCGGCCACTTCGGTCTGGAAATTGGTTGGAAATACATCGTTGTAGATGCATTCATTGGCTAAAAATGTATGTGTATGAGCAATATTAGCAAACTAGAAGCCACGACCACCTCTGCGATCAATGCATTGGACAAAACCAACAAGTGAATTTTGTGCATTCAATGATCACAACAGAAGTATCTTTTTGGACCAGGCTTTCTGGCACAACTTCAAGCACGTAAATAAACAAAAATATACTACACTAGTCAGCGAAGTTTGTCATGTTCAACTTTTGATTGGTGGAATTAACCCTGTATTTGTTCGTTAGCCAATCAGATAATAACACCGAGAAAGCGCGTGATCTCCTCTTTGATTGGGTGTAATTTGAGCCCAAATCGGCCCAGTGTGGCAGGAATTACAGCGGATCAAAGTCGGCGGGTCTAAACGTTTTGACTCGCTCACACTTCATTTTTCGTTTTACTGCGCTCTACACACTCTTCACGTATTGCGCGTGGCATCGCTATGCCTTCCGCCTCACGTGCCACCGTCACGTCTTCTGCCTTGTCTCCCCGGCGCCTTCGCAATCTCTCTGACGTCGACCGTCGAATGAGGCTTCTCGAGATCTCTGTCGATGGTAAACTGCCACGTGGTTCCTTCGTAAAGGCTGCTCTCCACGTTGGTTGTCATGCGCGCATGATATCTCGTCTCTGGGACCAAGCGCGAGCATCCATTGCGGCCGGCTCGGCGGTCGCCGACACGTCCGCGAAAATGAAAGGTGAGACCTTTACAATTTTATATAATCTGCATTTTGGCGATATTGTATTTAACAGGAGTACTTGTGTTAGGTAATTGCGGCCCCAAAGTGAAACGGCAGCCAAGCGAAATTGACGCTGCGATCAAGGCTGTCGCCCATCACGACAGACAAACACTCCGTTCAACGGCCTTCCACTCCAAGATCCCCAAGACCATCATCATACGACACATGGCCAAGGAAAAGACACTCAAGGGACGCTCGAATCGCGTCAAGCCTTTACTCACCGAAGACAACAAGAAGGCGCGGCTCAAGTTTGCATTCAACTTCTTGCGTTCTGGGTTGTGTGGAAGTCATTTTTTTGAAAACATGTACAACTACGTGCATGTAGATGAAAAATGGTTTTTCATAACTCAGGTTAATAGAAAGTTTTATGTGTATGAAGATGAAACTGTTGCATTACGTGCTGTCAAGTCGAAGCGATTCATCACCAAGGTTATGTTTCTTGCGGCTGTCGCAAGGCCCCGACACGATGCACATCGAAATCGTCATTTCGATGGCAAAATTGGCATTTGGGCGTTTGTCGAACTCACCGTCGCTCTTCGAAAGAGCAAAAACCGCCCAAAAGGAGCGATTGTTACGACGCCACAGTCGGTAGATGGTGTTGTGTATAACCATATTATAATGAACAAAGTAGTACCGGCCATCCAGGAAAGATTTCCGAAAGGAGGTCGTCCTGGTGGCATCTTTGTTCAGTAGGACAATGCAAGTCCTCATAAAACCGTGACTACGAACACTTTAATGAGTCACGGTGTGTGTGGTATAAGCATGGCGAATCAGCCTGCCAACAGTCCAGACTTTAATGTCTTGGATCTTGGTTTTTTAATGCTATACAAAGCCTGCAGCAGAAGAAGCAAAGCAAGTCGATCGACGAGCTTATCTCTGCAGTTGAAGAGGCATTCTATGAGTTGCCCTCAGAAACACTGGGAAAAACGTTTGTGACGCTCCAGAAGGTCATGGAATTGGCCATGCATGACGGCGTGGGCAATAACTATAAGCTGCCGCACATGCGAAAAGGTGTCAATATCAAAGATATGGCCTTGTACAATGTCAAGTGCTTCAACCCAGATCAATTCGCCCAGTTAAGCACCTTTAATAATCAAGTTTTGTTGTTTTTTCCCAACGGTCCAATACAAAAACCAAGATATATATTTTGGCGTGGCATACGTTAATCAAGTCAAATCAACACGACAAACTTCGCGGACCAGAGTAGTAGTACAGCTGTAATCTAAAATAGTCAAATTTCACTCCTGATGTGGAACCAGATTGTATCCGGATATCCATGTATAGAACGTAATTTCAGCTTTATTTACGTATATATGGCGTGCGCCAAAATTAGAGATTGATTCAAAGACAGTATACTCCTAATCTAGGGTATTCTATTGGATAATAAAAGTGCGAGCAGCCAATGCCAGCAAAGTTATCGATGGCATGGATTATGCCAGCGCGCGGACCCCTCTTGACTCTCGATCACACTGCTCTGTTGGCTTTCGTCCTCGCAGGGTGAAAAAAATTGTGTATACTAAAGCTCATGCGCTCTTTCTATCGACCCAAGAATCACCTCCTTTCATGGTAAATTGGCGAAACCCGACAAAGCCCATTTTCCCAAATATGCCTATTTTTTTGCCTCTTAAAAAGGAATTTTTACCAAGGGCGAAAAATAGTGTTTCGATGCGCATTTCCCACAGGCAAGATTTTTTGCCAACTTCGTGCTTGCATGATGTTGGTTCAATCGGCCCTTCTGCTTGCTGCAATTGTATGCGTCATCGCCACTGTCGTTGCGTCTCTTGACAGCACAATTGTAGGCACAGGATGATGGTCCTTGCGATAACGAGCCTCAAAGTAGTCTTCCCTTCTGCGATCCAAAGCTGTCGATTGACACGCGGGTTGCTGACTTGGTGTCACGCATTCCGGACGCTGCCGTGCCCGGACTCTTGGGAGACAATGCGACTGCGTTTGCTGCTCTAGGCATGCGTGTAACCTTGTTGCCTGCTTATGTCAATCCTAGGCATTAAGCCGTATGGGTGGTGGAGCGAAGGACTTCACGGCGTTGCGATCTCCCCCGCCGTCCGCTTTCAGGCACCGACGCCAGTCGCAACTAGCTTCCCACAGATTCTCAACCTCGCTGCATCGTTCAATCGAACGCTCTTCCATGACATTGGACACGTCATCGCGACTGAAGCGAGGTGCATTTACCACCTCTTCCGTTCTTGACAGCGTTAGTCGTCCAGGGCCTTTCACAGCGTCGGCCACGCAGGCGTGACGTACTGGGCCCCCAACATCAACATATTCCGTGATCCGCGATGGGGCCGGGGCCAGGAAACTCCCGGCGAAGACCCCTTCCTCACGAGCGAATACGCGGTCGAGTTCGTTCGCGGCATGCAAGGGCCGCCGTCGGAGCCCTTCCTCCAAGTCTCGGCCTGCTGCAAGCACTTCTCCGCGTACAGCCAAGAGGTGCCGCGTCACACACTGGACGCGCACGTGACGCCGCGGGATGCCGCCGACACGTATTGGCCCGTCTTTGAAGCGTGCATCACGCGCGGCCACGTGAGCTCCATCATGTGCAGCTACAACGCCGTCAACGGCGTTCCGTCTTGCGCCGACACGCACCTGCTCACGGATGTGGTGCGTAAAACCTGGGGCTTTGACGGCTATATCGTCTCGGACTGTGGGGCCGTGTACGACGTGTTGTGGCAACACAACTACACCAACTCAACGGACGACACATGCGCCGCGACCCTCATGGCTGGCATGGATCTCAATTGCGGCGATTTCCTCCAGCAATATCTGCCTGCCGCCATGCCCAAGGTAGATTACATGTCTTAAACATGCGGCTGATAGACCAGGTGCCGCGATCGGCTTGGACGCGCGCGCTGGCCAACCTCTTCCGCACGCAGATGCGCCTCGGTCTCTTTGAGACGCACGACCGGCGTCCCTTTGCGCACATCACCGTGGCTGACATTGACACGCGTGCCCATCGCGAACTCGCTGCCGACGCCGCCGCTCAAAGCATCGTCCTCCTCAAGAACGAATTCAAGCTCCTGCCGCTGGACCCGGATGCGTTCTCGCCCACCCACCGCCTCGCCATGCTTGGCCCCCATGTACATGCGACGGGAGTTCAATTGGGCAGCTACGCAGGCATCCCGCCGTATATTGTCTCCCCCGCCGCCGGCCTCGATCCGTTCTTGCCCCCCAATGCCACCGACATCGCCACGGGCTGCGCCGTCAACGGCACCGACCTCGACGAGACTGCGATCGCGCTAGCTGCGACCGCCGGCCAAGTCATCCTCTTTGTTGGACTCGATCAAAGTATCGAAGCCGAAGACATCGACCGCCACACCCTCGCGCTCCCTGGCCGCCAATTGGATTTGATTCAGCGTGTCGCCGCGGTGGCCTCGGCCCCGGTCGTGCTGGTGCTTCTCACGGGTGGGCCCGTGGACTTGAGCCCGTTCAAATCGAACCCAACGATCGGCGCGATTCTGTATGCTGGGTATTTGGGCCAAAGCGGCGGTGCTGCGATTGCTCAGGTAAGAGTCTACAACGTGGAACCACTGGATGTGATGAACTTCAACCGCTTTTCGAGTTCAATTTGAGCGAGAGACCTCGTAGGTGCTCGTGGGTGACGTCAACCCGGCCGGCCGTTTACCCCACACATTTTACGCAGCCTCGTTCGTCGACCAAGTACCGATCGACGACATGCACATGCGTCCCCATGCTGCCTCCCCCGGCCGCACTCACCGCTTCTACACTGGTGTCCCTGTCTACCCCTTTGGCCACGGTCTCTCGTACTCGAGATTTCGGTACGAGCTGCGGGCTATGACGTCACAACTCGACGGCGGTGTGCATGTGACGGTCGCCGTGCACAATGTCGACGAACGCATTGGAGACCACGTCCTGCTTTGCTTTGGCATGCCGCCGCGACGAGGCACGGACGGCCGCCCGCGACAGATCCTCGTCGCGTTTGACCGCGTGGCGGCTCTCGTTCCAGGCGACGCGTATGTGTGGCATGTGGCGCTCCCGTACACGTCCTTTGCCCTGGCCACCGAAACCGGGGCGATGGAAGTCGCCGTGGGCACATGGACGTTGCAAATCGGGGATGTCGAAGTCGACGTCGAGATCACATCGACCACGAGTTGGATGAGTCCGTTTTGGAGTGCCGACCAATAATTCACGTATTGTCTTGACCCAAGAATTGAAGAGTTCATCGGCGCTCGCAATCAGGAAAGTATGCAAGTTCATTGAAGAGGGTCATATGACTCGACGACCAAGTACTTTGCGCCATCATGAGTCTTTGCATAATTGTCTGGGTATTGAGTGTGCTACGTCATGGCAAACCTCAAGTCCACTCTCGTCACCCATGCAAGGACAAGATCGAGTGTGTCTGTTGGCGGGCTGGAGTTGCGCTTGGGTCTTATCACCTTCTCTGATTGGTTGGCTGTCACCCAATGAATGACAAGGGATCTATGAAATGCGCGCGATTTCGTTCATATCCGGATAAATATGTCGTTTGCCCTTGAACGGCTCGCTGTCTATCCGGAATATCCATCGTGACAAAATAATGTACTGCGACACCATAGAGAAGAGAAGTAAAACGCGACTGTTTTTATACATGCGTCTTTCCCGCCTATCTCGAGCGAACATACAAATTCCCATATAAAACAAACACATTGACCGTCGCGGGTCAACTTTAGGATTTCCGTCGAGACGCGAGAAGCTCGAGCTCCGCGCGCGGCGATTGAGGCGCAACGAGAAGACCCACAATAACCCTCGCGACATGTCTGGAAGCTTCATCTCCTTGCACGGAGCGCTGGATGAGAGAGAAGAGGTGGACTTCCTCGACTTCCGAGGCATCTTTGCCAGCTCGCCTGCGAAACCCGCGGCGCCTCTTGGTCGACAAGTGGTGTTCAGTGACACATGCCCCGACGACGCGAGCGATCATGCGACTCGCCACGAGGCCGCCACCACCGACGGCAAGCTGTTCTCGCCGCTTCGAGTTATTTATTCCCCATCCAAGTTCTTCAAGTCTCCTGTGACCAAGGACAACAAAACTGAGTCGTACACGTTGTCCACGCCACTCATGTTGAAGAAGCCGTCACGGCACCACGACGGATCAACTCTCGAGTCTCCAACGGAGAAAGCAAGTCCGTTTTCAGGGTGGAAAATCGACGATCACAGCGAGAAGCACCACTATCGATTCATGCTCTCACCCATGCAGGCGGTGGCGACGCCGGTCGCTGCGAACGAAGACGACAACCGGAGCTTCCTCACGTTTGCCCAGTCGTTGCCAGCGATCACGGACTTGAACAATCTGGACTCGTCTCCGTCGGTCACAGTGTCCCCACTCACACCCGAGCCGCCTCTCACAAAATTGTACGGTCCACGACTTCTCTCAAAGCATATCCATCTCACACTCATCTTAGAGTGCCCGGGGGCTGTTATGGTAAAGATCGGACGCCGGACACGGACACCGAATGTCCCCGTGTGGCCCAGCGCCTTCAATTCGACGATTCGCCAAGCTCGGTGTTTGAAAGCTCGTTTCCCAACATCCAGGCCTCCACGAGCACGACGCCAGGAAAGAAGCATCGCGTTGATATTGGCACCAAGTCTGTGACGCTGCATCTCACACATGCCATTGGCGCGCAAATGAAGAGCATCAACGACTCCATGTACAATTTATCCCACTCGACGACATTGAGTGACCTGCAACGCACAGGTGGAAAGACAAAGCCATGTCCAAGCCCAACAAAAACGCACGGGCGTTCAAAGCGCTCTGTCTCACCGACGTCCCTCCACCGAAGCATGCGACGATCGAATCACGAAAACACAAACTGGACGAAAAGGCGTCCGTCGTCGTGCAAAAGAAACTCGACTTGAGCCACATTGACGTCATGGCCCCTCGGACCCCCGTCGACGAAGGACCGTTGCAGAAAAAAGCGCGCGTGGATCCCGCACCTGCGGTGGCGCCGTCGCCGCCACTCCCCGCGCCAATGGACACGCTAAGCCAGAGCAGCAGCAGCTCAACGACGACAACACCTAAGAAACGCAACCCGTGCAACTGCAAAAAGTCGCAATGCCTCAAGCTCTACTGCGAGTGCTTTGCGTCGGGCGGCTTTTGCGATGAAAATTGCAAGTGCGTCGGGTGCCACAACACACCCAAGTTTGAGCCGCTGCGGAAAGAGGCGATCGCGCTCACGCTCGAACGCAACCCGAACGCGTTCAAGCCGAAAATCAACACAGAGGAGAAACAGACCAAGACGCACCACCACGGGTGCCACTGCAAGAAATCGTTTTGCCAGAAAAAATACTGCGAATGTTTCCAGGCGGGGGTCCCGTGCGGCGACAACTGCAAGTGCATCGTACGTGAGATATCCCGACGCACATGGTGGTAATCAATTCGGGTGTAGGACTGCAAAAACCAAGGCCCGTGCGCCCGACCAGGCCATGGCGCCAATCCCGCGGTTGCCTTCTCGTCCGCCATGTCGACGCCATCCATGCCGACGACTGTTGCCGGCCATGCAGGCTCGGCGGCCTCGTCGCTGGTCCACAGCGCTGCGTCTAGTCACAAGGGGACGCCGTTTGGGGACTTTCGAACCACAATCATGCGCCAGGTACTTGCGTGGTTGAGACGAAGGGGGACTCATCGATGATGATCTAGGACAAAGCCAAAGCAAGCGTCGAGTCGACGGCCAAGCGGAAACTGGTCGTGTACCCGCTCTTTGGTGCGTCGCAGCCGCCGCTTGCGAAAGACCTCGCCGTGCAGATCCTCCATCATTTGGACGGCTCGGACATTTACAACGCGAGCATCGTGAACCGGCTCTGGAATGGCATGGCCATGAGCGACGACGTATGGGATTATGCCCAGTTGGAGCGCCTGCCGCCACCAAGCGAGTCGTCGTCGTCGCCATCGTAGTATTTAGTAGTTAGTAAAAACACGCACACCCCGCTCCTTTATTTGGCCAACGCGGGGACCTTGAGCGGGTGGTCCAGCGACACGTTCTGCAATCGAACGGCGCCGAGGATTGCTTCGGGCAATTCTTCTTCGGATTGGGACTCGAGGAGAAAGGCGAGGTCGACGACAAGCACCTTGGTCACCCCTTTGACCATCCCAACGACCGTGTTGGCGACGCCGTTGGACGAAATGTCAATGTCCACTTCAAAGTAGTTGGGCCCGCGGTGGTATGGGCAGCTGAGCTTGTTCCCGAGGAGCGTCGGTACGGACCCGACCGCTTGCTTGACGATAAACGTGCCTTCGACGACGGTCGGGATGAGCTTGAAGCGCGAGTTCCGGAACGCATCGTCGCCGTCGAGGAAGTCCCCCAAGAGGTCCGAAAACGGCGTGTTTTCCTCGAAAATGTTGGGCACGTCCGGTTGAAAGTAAAAGACCTACACGAGTCTCAGACCGAGCGAACGATCGGTTGACACACTGACCATGCTCAGATTGTTGGGGCTCGGAATAATCATGTTGACGACAAACGTAAACCCCGCGGCACTTTGCACTTGCGAGCCAGGGCGGTTGGCCAAATTGTATCGCTCCTTTTCGTTCTCGAACGCAAACAAATCGACGCCGACGAGGCGGAAGCGCGACTTCTTCGACGGCGTCTTCTTCTTGTCAACCAAGTAGTTGGGGCCGCGCACGGCAAAGAGCGAAGCATCGGGTTCCGACCACATCTACAATGTCCTCGTCCATGACAACCAAGACGTAGTGCCGAGGGTACCTTGTCTGGCAGCGACGTCTTCCACTTTTGGACAACATGCGGGGCCGACGCGCCGCCGTCGATCGAGCCGCTGCGGCCATCGCCCGACGACGCCGACGTTGACGTGTCTACCGTCACAATGGGCGTGATGAAATCGCCGGCGCTCAATTCGTCGCGCATGCCGACAATCGAGCGGAGCATGGGCACCACCGGGTCAACGTCCATGCCGAGTTGATGGTAGATGCGCGAGTTGCCCTTGGGGTCGTAGCGCAAGACGTATGTGACGAGGGAGCGAACGCCGCCAGTCATCGATGACTTTTGGGGCGCAATCACATAGCCGCCACCTGGCGATATGGATTGAGCCAATGTTGCACATGTCAACATCGTACCGAGGATCGAGGCGCGGACGAAATTGTGGCGCACGCGGCACTCGGGGTGCGTCGTGCTTTGGTACATGACAAAGTACGAGCCGTCTTCTTCGCGGCGCCAGTAGCGCATCAAGACCAAATCGCGCGGCTTTTGCCACACGGGCCAAATGTACACGGGGCGTAGTTGCACGTAGATAATGTCCGAGTGGTCGTCCATGGCTTGGATGACTTTGACGGACGCGACCGACGAGTCCCATCTACGTCAACATTAGTCCACTAGGTCGCGGACGACGACGACGGACCGTTGGTAGCGGCTCGTGTTCATGATCAAGCGAAAGACGTCGGCGGGGGAACCGTGGACGACTTGCGAGACGCGCAAACTCGGAATGTCGATCGACGACTTGGGCATGAGCGTAAACGCAACGACCTACGTACGAGTTAAAGAATGACAGCGACGACGACGCAGGACGTACGACGACCGCGCCAAAGGCCGTGGCAAAGCAGATGAGCATGTTGTTGAGCATCGAATGCATGACACTAAAGGCCAGGACAGCGCTGATCGTCGAGGCAAAGAGGAGGCTGTTGAAGAGGTTGGCGTGGTGGGCATACATGGACGCCGCGACGTGGTGTCCGAGCGGGCATTCCTGCATGATGCGCAAGCCTTCTTCGACGCGCACCAACCACCAGCCTAGACATGACTCCGTGAGATGAATGCAGAGGGCATGATGTACCTTGTTCGGCCTTGGCGTTTTCGCCGTCGAGGTTGAACAGCGAGACGTTGTCCGTGTCCAAGATCGTTGCAGTCACGCCCTCGGGAAGTTTGCCGACGTCGGCGCCTTTGAGGATGTCTTCCTTCACGACCGCGACCTCCTTGATCGCGGAAATCGTTTGCTCCAGCGCTTTCTTCCACGCCCACGCCATCTTCTCGTCCTTGGCGCCGAGGTCGACGAAGCGATCCTTCTTGTAGCTCTTTTCGCCCGCGCCGACGGTAAACGTGATGCGGAACATCCACACTTGGTCGTGGTGCTTGTGTCTCTCTTCCGAGTTAAACACATCACCGACGATGCATCCATTCGTCAAGATGTACGTGCCGCGCGGCGTGGGGTCCCCGCGCTTCTTGTAGTAGCGGAGGTTGTTGCCGTCGAGGATAAAGTATCGCTCGGCTAGGACGAGGGTCAGAGAACGAGGAAGGAGAGTGCCTACTCCAAATGATGTTCATGTGATCCCGGCGCTTTGTGAGCCATCCTTCCATCATGCTTGAGAACGAGCGCGGCAACTGGGCGCGGCGAGTGCGGTCGATTTGGAGAAAGACAAACAATCCCAAAGCTGCTACTCACCCCACACCCAGCGCAACGGTGTGAGTAATATTAAACACGTTTCACTTGTCATTTGTATGTTACCCCAATAATAATACGGCATCCGAACTGCCACGCGACGACGAAACGACGTCGGGAACGGGGAAAAAGAAGGCAAGAAGACGCCGAACACGGGATCGCGCCGCCGCCGCGCGGCCCCCTTCTCCATGAGAGATTCGTGGACACATGTGTGATTCGTGTCATGATGATTGTCTCCGTGAAGGGTGACTACATACCCAACTGCATTCGCCATGTTGGTGCGGTGGCGTGGTCGATACACTCGGGGCGCGACTCGCATCCTGATGCATCTCGCACGATGCGTGATGGAGCGCCGAGTCTTTCAACACACAACCCATGTCGATGTCGTGGCAATCTTTGGAGGGGGGGATGTCTTGGCACTGTCGCATCTCCATGTGTCTGTCAACTCCGGCCGACGACTCCAAACGACGGCGAGAGTCATGATGTCGTCCGTCTGAACTTGCGACTGTGTACACATGGGAGGATGGAATGCTCACCCAAGGCCCGCCTCAACTCGCAAGGAGAGCACAGGCATGATTTGTTGAAATGGCGTCCATGCTTGACGACGACCTTCAAGTGTCGCCGCCTCCAAAGTGGCGCTGCGATTGCGTCTTTTTTCGGATAAACATGCCAACTTAATCAATTATCCGGAAACCGCCTTCCAGTTTTGAAAATACAAAATGCGCCGCCGCAGCACCAACGGCGTCGTGACGCGTAGTCGCAAGCAGCTCATGGTCTTCCAAGGCTACGATGCTCAGGATATCAACAAGGATGATGCAGAAATGGACGAGTACATCCAAACCCTCGACGACAAGATCGACGCGGCGCATGCAAAGGACGACATCACGTGGGAAGACTACGAAAGCTCGTCGTCGGACGAAGGCGACTCGGACGACGACGAGGATGGCGACTACGGCATGGCCAAGCGATCCAAAGCCCGTGCCCGTGCGTCTGTGCTCAGGCCTGGTTTCCTGCATCACGTGTGGTACTCGTCCCTTGGCCTCGCGCTCGTGGTGCCTGTGATCTACTACCGATGGACGCACTCCATATTCCCGCTCGCAGCGTCCTCGATCCTGACGTACGTCGCCAAGGTCTGTCTCAACTGGGTGAGTCTCTTCCTCCTCGCGTGTTTTGCATTTGCCGGTCTCTGCAACACGACGTCGTTCCTCCAAGGCTCGCTCTTCAAGCTGCCGTCGTCGACACTGGCTGTCGAATCCTGCGCCATCCATCTCTGGTCGAGTCTCTCCGACTGCGTTCTCACGCATGGCGCCGATTGCTACGCCATCCCCGCTTGTCATCTTCCTCTGGGTCAAGTCGCCTGGGCTCTGGCCTGCCTCGTGCTCTTTTTCCGTTTCTACATGGGCCGCGTCCAGCTCCTCCTCTTCGCGATCTTTTTCGCCCATCATGGAGTCCAGCGCTTTCACATGCCGCCGACCGATTTGGACCATGCGTCAACCGCCGCGATGCGCATCACAGCGCTCGACCCGACCTTTGCCTACGCGAACGAATCGATCCATGTCCTCGTCGACGGCGCGAACCTGCATGAAGACCTCGTCGTTGGCTGGGTCGCGCATTGGGGATGTAGCCACGCGCGCAGTCTTGCCGCGTGTCCCAAGCAGCTCATGGCGCCGCTGCGGCAGGGTGGTGTCACCGTCTCGTTTCCAACCGTAGACGAGTACACGATCTGCCTCGTGCTGCAGGACAAGGACAAGTTGACATCGTTCGAGTGCTTTGACGACGTCCGACTCCGCGTCAAAGACACCAAGAGCAAGCCTGGGTGGTCGGTCCAAGGCAGATAATAAAGAGTCTTACTATTCGGGCCTCTCAGCCACAGACGCGCCCCGGTCGCCGCGACTGCGGGATCTCGTAGCAGTACGACGCGGTCCGATTGTCTGTCGTGTGCACTTGCATGCGCATGGTCGTCGCATTGACTGCAATCTCGACGAAGCCATAGGCGCGATCCGAGAGCGTAAACAAAAGCGGGTGCGACGTGGTGTTGGGCGGCGGCAATTGCACGGGGACGCCGCCGCCAATGCCGTTGGCCATGAAGTGGGTCGAGACAGTGTCGTCGGCGGCATGATGCGAGCTCTTTTTGAAGACGACATGCGCGTGGTTGACAGTCGGGTCGTGGCCATGGAGCCAGAGGTGGACTTTGGTGCTCCGAAGGATTTGAAGCCACGCTGTGCGCTCTGCCATCGGCATGTCCAAAGGCGACATGTGGGCATTGACAATCTACATTGCATGGTGCCTTCATATGGACCTTCCAGAGACACATCGCATACCTTGAAGGTCGCCGTGGAAGCCGCGGCGTCGGCGCGGAACCGAGCCAGCGCGTCGTCGCTGTACGATTGCAGTTCGCGGCGACAGGCTTTGTAGAACGCGAGGTTGCCGCCGGCGCAATAGTCGTCCTGGGCGCGAATGGTCGGGCAGACGCGGACGCGGTCGGCGGGCGCCGCGTAGCCAATGCACTGGCAGCAGATGGTCCGCGCGGCATGGACGGCGACATCGACGTGGAAGATGTCGATCGAGATGGCTGCGTCGGCCGTCTGCACGGTTTGTTTGTAGTAGTGGTCTTTCAACGTCCACCGCGGGTCTGCGATGGTCGCATTGTCAGGCTCGTTGGCACGATGTTGTTTGCCCGCCTTGACTGTTGCTTTGTCCCGCGCGCGCTGTTGAAGATGGAACTTGCGCCGCAGTCCCTTGAGTAGCGCGTCTCCGTTTCCACACGCATGCAGCGTCTCTTCCGTGCCGCCGCCGCACAAGAAATGGCCGCCGCCGTAATCGTTCTGACCCATCACGGCGGCCCACCGGATGCCAGCGAGCGAGGATTGGTTGTACGTGGCACTGAACGACGCGGCCACGCGCATGTCGATCGAGAGATTCGCTTGGGCTACGAGGCCGTACCAGTTGAAATTGTTGCTAGAGTCAGGATGAGGCCTGACGATCATGGAAGATGTACCCTTGCGTGATAATCAACTTTGGCGGGTTCGTGGCGGCGTGGGATGCCATGAGACTCGCGACGGCAGCCTGTGCGGCGCGGTCTTGGTCGTCCCGGTAGACATTGGTGGCGCTGCCGAGATGGGCCGCAAAATTTGGCGCGGCGCCCCAGCCGCCGACGGCAAAGAGCCGCAAGGGGTTCTCTATGTTGGCGTTAATATATCCCATTGGCGCATCGTATCCATGTATCGTACCTTGTTTGGTCGTTTGCGTCGGCGGCAGAGTTGTGGCGGGGAAAGGAGTGGGAGGAGACACTTGATTGTCGCCGCCACTTGTCTGTTGGTTCGTAGTTGGGCCATCGGCGCTGTTGTACTGGACTGTGATCACGACACCAAATACCGCGCCAACAACAGCGCAGATACCGACGGCGATGTAGGCAATCGACATTGGTGCGCACCATCGCCACCGCCTCGACGCGAGTGCCGCATCCGTAGTAGGGTCGCTCTCTGGGGCGTCTGGGACCGAGTCGGCGCTGACGCTGTGGTCATCGGTGGGGATGTGGAGCACAAGCGCCGGTCGCCGTCCTTCTGCGTGGTGCAGCTCATCTTCGTCCATCGGGTGCATCATCTTGACGCGCGGTTGATGCTCGAATTGGCATGTCCATGTTGGCGATTAACGACAATCGACGACCGAGAGGTCGATTCAATCTTTATATCTACCAATCAAAACGCTTCATTTCAAACCCAATTGACGAGTGCACCAATCAAATGCCTCGTGCAGACTCCTCGTCGTTCGGTCGTTTGAGTAACACGCGACCAGAAAGGCGATGGAAGACGACACCCCCGCACTTGTCCATGCCTTTGCATCTGTTGCCCACCCTGTCATGCGCAGAGATGTGAGGTTGGTCAACTTCTGACTTTGTCAAATGTCCCTTTTGGTTGATTTGATCGTGAGCCTGTGAAAATGAATATAAACCGTCTGGCTCGTCCGGAATGAATAAAACGTGTTTTCTCAGTTGGGTTATTCCTATGGCAAGTGCGCAGCGAATGTTGGGACACCGAGCCCTGCATTTGCTTCCCTTTGACGCAAGGGGTCCTCTCCCAAGGTGCCTCAACTTCAGGAAGGTGACGGCAAGAACGCCAAGTCGACGGCGATGTTCCGGCCTTGACAGGTGCCTTGGAGCGATTCACCAGTTCAATGGTATTCATTCCAGGCGGCGGGGCGACGCAGCACGACGAACCATGACATGATATTCTCCATATATTGTGCTTTTGGTGTGACGTTGTGATAGGCAGCCTAATCGGTCAGAAAGAATGTCGGACACGGAATCGGAACACCAATCAGAGACCAGTATTTCAATAAAGTAAAATTGCAGCACGCGACTCATACCAGTTGGAACACCAATCAAAAGTAAGGACTCTCAAGTACGACTCAGTGATTGGCTATTATTGGCAGGAACGAGTTTCTCGTGCTTTTCATCGAAAACTACAAATTTAGCCTGACATTTATTGCGAAAACGGGTGAAAATCGACAACAGGATAACTTGGTTTAACTATACGTACTCTCCCGTCCGCTTGAGACATGGGACGGCGTCTGTCTCATTGTACCTCGAACGGGCGAGAGGGATGCGCGCCACAAGGTTTTGTTGAGGAACGCGGCACATATGGCGCGACGGCGTCTCAATCTTTGATGGAGCATTCCGACAGCAGCAGGATATTGGGCCGCGATGTGAAGACCCCGCGACTGACACAAGTGTGATGGATAATCATTCCTTCGGCCATGGATGCGGCGATCGACTGCGACAAGGGGGAGGAGGTGCATTCGTCATTCCTCAATGATCTTGCCACGTTGTACTTCAAGCTGCGCGGGTGTATGGACTCGCTCTGGATAAAACACAGAGCAAGAAGTCGCTGCGGCACAAAGACTTGCAACACAAGTCTATGCGGAGGAAAGCCGCGGCGGCACGGCAAGTCAGCTATTGTGGGGGGCCGCGATGGTAATCGTCTTGCGCAAAATGTTGGTTCTTGCGCTGCCTGCGATGAGGTCTCGTTGTCTCGAGTGTGGGATCCTGACGCAGCGGACGACGTCGTTGATTGGTTGAAGCGAGGAACTCAATTTTTCATACTGAATGTTGGCCAATCAGAGAGCAGGATTGAAGTTGAAGTACCACAGCCGTCGAGAAAATCGAAACTGGCTGCAGCTGCAAGTTCAACAATCCCACCATAGAAAGCCCGAGTGAATTCTCGGCCCCCGCCTCCGACTTAAAACACGCACTGAAAGTAGAAACACGCACTGAAATGTCCGACTAAAACGCACCATTACTCAACCTGGATGATTGAAGGGCCATGCGATTGGTTCTTTTATAGCCAATCCAATCACGGCAATGGGCTCACACTGCCACGTCGAGCGCCAGGCGGCGTCGGCACCACCGTGTTCAACATTTTCATGGATAAGAGCGTGGCGCTGTGGCTGCCTTGGCCGCCTTCTCCCACAGCTTTTACAGCCTGGTCAAAACGTGTTGAACCACTACGGCGGTCTAGTTTACACCACTGGTGTGGCCATTGGATCGCGGGATTGCAGGGTTCAATGGGCGCAAGAAGGCGGTTGCCAGAAGACACAGTTCCTCACTCTCACCTTTCTTTGTCCCACAACGAGTGCGCGATAGTGTACACGGTAGGTCACGATGGATCCACGACGAGTAGCAAGAGTCAGATCGTTGACCTTGAAATCTGCAATTCTGTCACCTCAAGACCTTCTCTTTTCCCCAGAACAATAGAAACCGCGAGAGCTGGGCCATCAGTATGAATGGCGACGCCCTTCTGAAACGGCCGAGCATTCCTCCGCCAACCTCTCCATGCTTCTTCAATCTCATTGTAAGATCCCACACTGCCGCCACAGTTTTCTCGAGAAGGCCCACCTTGTTGTCACCACGTACGTCAACCTCAGCGGCGCTTTGTCCTTTCTTTTCAACTGGCCTGAAGAGAGATTCGCAGCAGTTACAATGGCCCAGCATGTTCAAAATACGCATATTTAGCTCTCGGCGCTTTGTTGAATCTGCATTTTAGCCAATCCGAGCGCTGGAACAAGGTTCTGCATTGGGTGCGCTTTTTGGTCTCCGCAAGCCCAGCTGGGCCGTGCGCCAGCGAGCCTTTCTTGAAGTGGCCACAACACTGCACAGCCAAGTTGTTGAAGTGGGCGACGGCCACTCCTTGAATCATTTCTTGATCGGAGCCACCAATCGCAGAGAGCGCCGACCAGATCGCCGCCGTTCACTTTTGGATTGATGACGAACTTCTTCAGAGGGTGGTCGCGCGCCAACAGCATCGCGGCCCCGGCCCGCGCGCCGTTTGACGCACGCCGCACGTGGCGCCGCGTTTTTGTCGTCCTCAAGATGGTTCGCATGCTCCGTCTCCTAGGTGCCCGCGCCGCCTCCCGCCGCGCGTTCCTCGAAAAACAGCATCAGGCCATGTATGGCGCGGGCCACCAGCCGCGCTGCGCCACCCCCGGCTGCGGCTCGGATTGGTACTACGTGCAGAAGAACGGTCACTGCACGTCCTGCAACGCGAACCGGACGCGCCAGACCTTTATGGACTTTAACATGATGGACACGATCCGCAAGGCATGGTCCCGCCTCACGTTCCGCAAGCCCAAAGACGAAGCGCATGCGGGCTTGACCGACGAAGAGTACGCGATGATGCTCGGGGTCGAGTGGTCGGCCCAACCGCAAGCCCACCACCCCAATAACCTCAAGCTCCTTTTCAACCTCGCGCAGTTCCCGCCCCATGACGTGAGCCAGAGCAACATCAACGCTGACATGGTCGACGAACTCGTGAAACACAGCGCTCTGTGCCGCGCCGCCGAACAAGGCCAGATGTGCCCCGTCGGCGGGTGCGCCGCCATGAGCCGCATCCTCGAGCACACGGCCGCGCACCCGAACGCCGAGCCCAACTGCACCGACTGCCTGAAAGCCTACCGCATCCTCATGAGCCATGCCGAGCGCTGCCAGGCCGCGGTCTGCGGCGTTCCGCGCTGCACTGGCGTGAAGCTGCACCTCGAAACGCGCACGGCCGCCGCGCCTACGCCGCAAATGTGCTGGGTGCGCACGCCAACCATGTCATGGTGGCCCGCGATCGCGTACCCGCTCCACTACCCGCTCTCGCAGTTGCCGCTCTACGTCGTGGACCAGTATCAAGAGGGCTTCCAGATCGTGTGCAGCCTCGGTGACCGGCAGTTTGCGTGCCTCCCGCAGTCGCAGATCCTCCCGTGGACGAACCAGCCGGCCGCGAGCGCCGCGTCCGAGCCGCTCTGCAACCACTTGGCATGCGAAGACTTGCGCGGGTGCGTTGGATACGCCGCCGCCTGTGTCTTTGCGTCGCTCGAGCAGCAGAAGATGGCGATGAACATGCTCGCGTCTGCCGCTGCGTCGTCGGCGCTTCAAATCCCCCAGCCACAACAAGTGCCCCGGACACGACTGCCGTCGCTGCCGTCGCTCTTGGCGCGACAGCCGCAGGCTGCGATGCCCAACGAATTCGAAGGGGCGTTTGTCAGCCCCGAAGTTCACATGAAGAAGCGCAAGCTCATCCAAGCTGTGCCGCAACCTCGGTCGTAGATGCCGTCGTATTTCAGACCGTCGGTACCAGGGTAGACCGTGCGTATGTTGTGTGTGTTGTAGCATATTTAGCGTAAGATATAAAAGTTCAGTAGAGCCTTCAGTTGATGCAACAGAGATGTTGCCCGTGCATGTTGACGTGTCCTTGTCGCCCCTTCGTGGGCGCCTCGCCGGCGCGGTGGTTGTGAATTGTGTTGCTGGGTTGGCACTTGAGAGGAATTCTCTGGGGGGAGGTGTTTCTTGCTCCAGAGTTTGGCAAAAATTGTATTTATCCGGCTAGTTCCCCTAAAATTGCCATTAGACAGACATAATTGACTATTTTGTATAAAAGTTACACTGTATAAACTAATAATCCGGATAAGTGACTGTAGGGGCAAGAAACACATTTGTCCAATGCATTTCCTCGGAAAGTGGACACTTGAAATGTGTGCTTTTTGGCACGTTGAACCGGTTCAGTGCGTCCATCTTCGGGACCACGAGCTCTTTTTTATACCGGATTTCAAATATAGCATACAAACAGCCATATCTGTGAAAATAAAATGACACTGCAAAGCATCAAGATCATAAAAATAGCCACAAAACGCTTTGCAACATTCCCACCATCATCCAAACCATCATTTGAACATGGAACTCGAGCCGCAGCAAATGGAGCTAGACGTGAGCGAAGCGCTCCTCCATGTGCATCTTACGGACCAAGACTCCGCCACTGCTGCGGCACATCAACATCTTCCTCCTCCCGCGATCATCAACTACAGAGAAAGCTACCTCGGATACGTCCTCCCGTTCCTCTCGACGCCCGAACTCTACCACGTGACGCTCGTGAACAAAGAAATCCAAGCGTTCTGCGAGCACGAATGGAAGGCGCGGGTCACAGCACGTTTTGGTCCTGTCCGATATGCGCCCGACTCGTTCCGCCGCGTGTTTGCGCTGCGATGTCACTTCCAACGCAAAGTTGCCTCCACGGTCTCTGCACGCGTCTATGTCATGAACACGGACGGCGACACGACGTTCTTCCGCATCGACGCTGGGAAACCCATCATGTGCTCGCGCGAACGCGCCGCCGTCTACAACCGCTGCGAGCGTACGTCCAACAATGCCTTCCTCGTCCATCGTCTTGATCGTCGCTCCCTCTCCAGGCATGTTTGACCTCTCGTTGCGTATCAACCGATCGATCCAAGAAATTTCAGCGCTCATCGGGATGGTGTCCTTAGACGAAGCGCGGGATCTACTGAACGAGCACATTAACCTCATGGCGTCCGTCGCGGCATTGCGCGGCTCGCTTCTCTTTGAGAGCGAGCTGTTCCAGGTCCCGTTTGGACCTGCCTCGATCTCACGTCCCTCTCTTGTCTCGTCTTCTTTCAGGTATTCCCGGCGCCCGTCCTCCTCGACGCCAACGTGCTCTTGCGCGGCACGTACGCCTTGGAACCGCCCTTCCGCGATGTGCCGCTTATGATGCAAATGTGGGTCTCCATCGACGGCGTCGTCTACCGGCCGCTCTCGATCCCGCTGCTGCTCCATCAACAGACACCACCACCACCCGTCGCGACCAACCAAGAAGAGGCACTACCACCCCCTGCCGCCTACACGGCCGTCCGCTTCCATGAACTGGCCGGCATGACCATCGACATTGACGACAACAGCGTCCGATACGCGCTTGGTTCGGACAGTCTCTGCATGAATGCCCTCGCGTCCAACGCGTACCTCCTCTATCTCTTCAACCCGACCTCTTTTCGACCGCTCGATTGGTCGTACGAAGCTGGCTTGACAATTGGTGCGTCACACATCTCTCTGGCTTGGCTGATTCCACATAGGTGTCGACACGCACTTGCTGCCACCCCAGCGCGAAGGTGTCTTCCTCAACGGTACCTCGAGCGCCCTCCGTGTCTTTCTCTCGTACGGCAAACTCGTTGAAATCGACGCCGAGCGTCCTCAGACGTCGTCCCGCGAGTCGCTTGAAATTCCATGCGAATCGAGTGACTCGACGTTTACGTTCAGCGTGATTGCGACCAACCGGCTCACGTTGGCCAAAAAGTTAATCGTCTCGCAAGCGATGCGGATCACGTTGCCTCCCCCAGCGCTCCGGTATGACGTAATCGTCCTCGTCATGGTGACATCGCTCTCTAGTTATGGCAAACTCGAACGGCATGCGCACTTGGCGAACGACGCCGTTCTCTGCTACAGCTTTGATCTGGCCAACACTTTGCAATACGTTGAGTTTGCCATTGGATTTGAACCCTTGCTCCACCTCCTCGACGTCGCGCCCTTTGTCCACATAGACACCTAACAAAAGATGATGTATTGGTTAACCACCTCCTCTGGAAGAAGCACTAGTCGCGCTTTGCGCGCGGTTGCATCCGACGCACGACGACACTCACGGCCGTCACGCCAAGAAGAAGGGCCAGAAAGAGCGCGACGCTTTGAAATTTGACCTTTTTCCATCGCGTCTCGAGGCGCGAGAGGGTTTTCTTCCACATCCGCGTCGCCACGCGCACGATCTTTGACGGGGGAATGTATGGCTCCCCGGGCGTCGACGCAGGGTCGCACGTGTCGTACGCAATCACTTGGTCGACGCCGCGCCGGCCACTAAAGTGCAAACACACGCGTTGGCCGTCGTCGCTCACACGCATGATGCCAAATTGCCCTGCGACGAGCGTCAGCCATCGGCCACAAGGAAAAGGGTACCGGAACCAGGAAACGCGCCGTGACTGTACGGGCCTCCCTTGATCGAGCCTGGGCGACCAAGCGCGGCGGCGTGAAACACCGGCAGGCCGCCAGGGCTGTGGGTGCCGTCGTCAACTGCCAGCATGTGCGCGTCACCGCTGATGATGACGAGCGGCACAGCCGCAGTGTCGAGGTCGCGCACGACAGCCACGACTTCGGCTTGCTCGTGTGTAAAGTGACCCCACTTGCGCTCGTCGTCGTGCCATGGCATCGTGTTGACCCACACGATGAGGGCAATGTCGGGCGACGTGGACGCTCGGCGCTGCGACTCAGACTCAGATTCAGATGGTCTATCGCACGTACGAGCTCGTCTTTGAACCATTGCTTTTGCGCGGGCCCGAGAATCGTTTTCGTCGGCACGTCTTGATCGAGGTTTGGGGTCCGCTGCGACCGCAAGTCGGTCATGATAAAATGCACGCGACCGATCGTAAAGGTTTGCTGGATCGCATTCATCAGGTCCTCGCTGGCATGCTCAGACTCACGGCTCACGACTCGCACGTACGGGTTCTGAAGGGGATAGTGTGGCGTGTACTCGCGGTACGCTTGCAGCGATGCGTTTCGTCCAGGGGCCGTGGCATCGCTGTTGTCCGGGCCGTAATCGTGGTCGTCCCACATGTACGCCATGGGGAGTTCCATGCCCAACATGGCCTAAAGGGCAATGTGGATGAGGACATAATCATGGAACTTACCTGTCCAGCAGGGGACGCAAACATCGACTCGTACGCGCCACGGAAGGCGCCAACGTCGTTCACTTCGAGGTTAGCGTAGTGCAGGTCGCCCATGTGGACAAAGAAGAGCGGGTCCTGGCGACGGATGTCATGAAACACTTCTGGGTCCGAGTCTTCGTCTGCGCACGACGAAAAGGCAAACTGGAACGAAAATGGCGTGCCTTTGGGTGGAGGAAGTTGCACGTGGCGGGTCGTCTTTGGTGTCCATATACTACAGAGGTTGGCATTTGAGGATTTCGAATGCGGGAGACGAACGGTGAATTATCGTAGCGAATGTCAAAGGCCACGTTGTTGCCTGGTACGAGGTCCTGGGACACCACGATGAGAAAATAAACATGTCCACCTTGTTCATACGTGGGCTTGAAAGTCGTGCAATGTCGTCGTGGGATTCATTTGTTGCCTCATCCCGGCAACTCGTCGACCATGCGTTTCCCCGCTCTATAATGAAATGCTCGTCACCCCTGAATAAAAGCGACGCATGCCATACCTCGGGAGCAGGCGATGGATGCACGTAAAGAGAGACCTTGGCGGGGTCGCAAGCGGGGTCTTGGAACGCCGTGGATGCGCGGATCCGTATCGATGAGCTCGTGAGCGCTCCCATCCATACCCATTTCGCTGGAGATGTCTTTGTTATCGCCATGTCCGTGACATCGCGGCAGGCGCACGCGGCGGCGACAACGACCGCGGTGAACCAGAGAGTGTGCATTCTCGCAAGTGTGCTCAGGAACATGGATCTTCTTAATAGCCAATCAAAACACACATATGTCGAAATTGACAGTTTCAAGCGAATTTGATTGGCGAAACGGTTTTCAAACTATCCAATCATATTCCAGTATCCCCATTTCCAAACACACTCGATCAAGAACGATGGCGCCGCCGCGGCCGCATGTCCTTTCCCGATGAACGAGGAAGAGGAGGCATCCTCATTCGAAAATTCACCCGCCGAGAGAAGTACCCATCGTTTCCATGAAGGCCAAGGCATCCACCTCCTCGATCGGTCCCTCCAAGACGGAAGAACCTTGCCGCGATGCCGCCGCCGAGCAGCGCGACGAATTTCTCTGTCGCTACAAATTTGGCAAGTGCATGAACCCGCGCACGTACAAAATCAACGGAGCGCTCCATTCGCTTTGCACCATGCACCGCATGCGACAGAATGCGCACCAGCTCAAGAGCGACCGCAAACGCCGCCAGACGCGCAAGACATCGCTGCCTTCGTCGTTTGACATGGCCTCCCCTGACAACACGCGCGCCACCGATTCCGTCGCGCGTTCGAGCGCGATCGGTGAAACGATTTGCGTGATCAATGCCAGTTTGCTCAAGTTGACGCGTCTTCTGCTCGAGCAGGACGAGATTTCACGGGCCGAGGGCTGTTCGGTGCTTCTGTCGTTGAACCCGTCCGTGGACACGCGCGGCGCGGCCACGCCCAGCATGCACGCACCCATCGTTCCTTTGCAGTGGGGGATATCGCCGACGTCGCCCTCGTCCACGGACACGAACGGCCACTTTGACACGCTCCCACCGTTCGAGTTTCCCCCATTCCAACCCCCACCACCCAAGGCATTGCACCCCCCAGCCGCCACGGCAATGTCTCCATCGTCATCGTTCTTACCGCCACTGACGTCCTACCTCCGTCAACGTCGTGATGGCCCATGCGTCGGCACGGCCGCAGTGGCGTTGTGATCTGTTCTGCTATAGTGTCCTCGTGGATGTATGAATATCACTCCTTGTCCATCAGATTGGCCCACACGGCACTTTGCCGTTGTAAAGGGCGTCCCAAAAAAGCACACACTCACACATGGACACACGATTTTCTATGTTACGGGTTTCTATGACGAGAATGGACCACCGATTTACAACGGGGTGGTGAGCGAGTCCCGCTCGGCGCCACTGTGCTGACTCGCGCGCGCACGCATGGACGACGAGGACGTTGGGGCGGCGGGATTGGGGCGCCGAATGACCAAGTCTTGCGCGGCAAAATCGTCCGGGACTTGAAACATCTCAAAAGACCCGCCGCGGGTGCGCTTGCGGGTACGGCCGGCACCGAGGTACCCATGCTCCGTGGACTTCAATAAATATTCAGACTCGACAGACTTCACGAAGCTGGCGACTTCGTCGTACATGCTCAGGTTTGAGCTCGTCTTGGACGCAGCCGCCGTTGCCTTGGCTGTGTCGCCGCGCTCCGTCGTCGTCGGCGGAACGTTGTCCGAATCCACGCCACTCGAACCGGGACACCATGTGCACGCCAGCAGTGGGCGTGTCATGCTCCCACGCATGGAGGCTGCGGACGACGTCTGGTTACCCATGTGCAAGAGTCGAGAATGTGTGCCTTCGCTCGCCACAGCAGAAGTGAGCACAGTGTTCTGTTGTTATGGTGAACAACCTCCGTTGACGGCGCCCCGGGAAGGTAATTTTTCATGCTGGGGAATATATGGCCCCAATTGTACTATAATAATATGCATTTGCATCTCATTTTATTATACAATAAAATCGTTTTGTACAGCACTCCGGGGTGCACCTTCCTCAGCCGATCTTGCCGTTTCTCAGGCAGCGGTTTCAAGAGTCGGTCGCGTGATGGCGACAGCGGCGTCTTCTGAGCGCGTCCGCGTCTTCTGCCGCCTCCGCCCGTACGTTGAGCATGCTGATGCGCAGCCCGAAGACGACGAGGTAGACAAAGAAACCTTTGTGACGGGCGCGACGTCGGCGGCGGCGGGGCGGCGGCTGGCCGTCCAAGCACGCGGCGACAATGGCGTCCTCGTCCACGCCGACGCCGACACGACTGCCAAGGAATTCGCCTTTGACGGGTGTTTTCGTGACGACTGTGACCAAGAGAGTGTCTACAACACGTCGGCGCGCGATCTCGTCCAGGTACTAGCCTTCGTTCACATGGCATACAATAAATATACTGACATTAGAGCGTCCTCGACGGCTACAACGCAACCATCATGGCATATGGCCAAACGGGATCGGGTCTACCATGCCCTCTTACTTTGAGTTCCTCATATTCGACACAGGGAAGACCCATACGATGCTCGGAAAGGCCATGGATGGCATCATCCCGCGGTGTCTGCGAGATTTGGTGTCGCTTCGGCCGTCGACCTTGTCGACAGCCCGCGTGGTCCTCAAAGCCAGCTACGTCCAAGTCTACTGCGAACGTGTTTACGATCTCCTTGAGCCGTTGACGCTGCCGAATGCGCTGCAGATCCGAGAGAGCGACGAGCGCGGCGTGTTTGTCGATGGTGTCGCGCTGGCGCCCGTGTCGTCCATCCAAGTATGTTGTTGGTCACGCTCCGTCACATGTTGCCGTCCTTCTTGTGTAATGCGTGGCTAGGAATGCTTGGCCCTCATGGACCGAGGCAATGCGAATCGCACGGTCGCGTCGACCAACATGAATGCCCACTCGAGTCGCAGCCATGCCATTTTTACTATGCACGTCGAAACGACCGATGTCATGGATGGCCACGAGGTACGTAGTAGCCAAGTAGCCATTCGAATCAGATTGCGTAGGTGATACAAATCAGCCAACTCAACTTGGTCGATTTGGCGGGGTACGGCCACCTCACCTGTTTCGGATGTGTCACCACATGAACACTAGGTCCGAACGCGTAAAAAAGTCCCTTGTCCGAGGCTCCCACGTGAACGAACTCAAAGCGATCAACCTCAGTCTCTCGGGTACGTCATTGCCTCGTCACATGTGATGACGTCGAGACAATCAGCATTGGGCAACTGCATCTCGGCGTTGAGCAAAGCCCAAGCCCACGTGCCGTACCGAGACTCCAAACTGTACGTATGGATGACGTGATCATGACGTGATCAATTTGGGCGATAGCACACGCCTCCTCCAACACAGCCTCGGTGGCAACGCCAAGACGTCTCTCATTCTGACCGTCAACCCCGACATGACCGAAGCCAGTGAAAGCCTCGCGACGTTGCAGTTTGGCCAACGTGCGATGCAAGTCACTGTGCAGGCACGCGTGCACGTCGTGCCCGACTACAAACGATTGGCCGACGCGTTGCAGGTACGTGCAAGGCACGACGACACAGCGTGACATGTCATCGTGACAGACCAAACTGGATCTCCAAATGGACCGCGTCAACGAACTCGACATGGAATTGCACGCGACGCGTCAGAGTGAAGCCACGCTGGCCGTACGATATCGCACGCGACCTTTGTCAAGTGTATCGTGTAGAATCAAGTCGAGGACCTTCGGGTCGCCCACGCCCAAGCGATGTTTGAATTGCACGCGACCAAGGCCACCCACGGACCGGTTGTCCCCGCTCTCCCCTCGTCTAGTGTCGACGCGACATCGTCATCGACAAACGACCCGCCATCGTCGGCCATCGATGTTGTGGCCGCCATCGAAGCACGCGTCGCCGACCTTGTCCACCAACACACGGTCGAATTGAACCAACTCAAGCACCGGTACAGCGTCACTGCCTCTTGCCTCGTCTCAAGGCCGTAGCTACGACCAACAAGTGGCCGCCCACAAACAAGTCGCAAATCGAGCCAACCAGGAATGGCACAACGTCGAGCACGAGCTCTCGGCCGAGCGGACGGCGCACTTGGCCACGCTGCAGGACGTCCGCGACGCCAAAGAAAAGCTCTGGGCGCTGGACGCGGCCTCGACCGAGCGGCTCTCGGAACTCAGCGCCGAGAAAAAAGAGTTGGAAGCGCAAGTGGCGGCCAGCCTCAAGCATATCCAGGCGCTCGATGCGGCGCGGCGCACGCTCGACGACAAAGTCCAGGCCCTCGAAGCTGGGAAAGGCCAGCTCGAATCGAGCCTCGACACTAATTACGTCTCCCGCGCCCAGGTACCCTTTCCTTCGTCGCCGATGGTCTGAAAGTGGTGTGTTTAGGTGCGCGAGATGGAAGCCCTCTACGCGGACGCAATCGCCAAGCTACAGCACCGTGTCGAGTCGCTCGAAACGACCAACGTCCAAAAAAAGTCGTCCGCCGCCGCCGCGGCAGCGTTGACGTCCATGGTGGCATTGCCGCCGGTAAAAGACCCTCTGGCGAAACGAACGGTTGTCCAAGATACCTTGGTCCCCAAGAAGGCCGTGGCCAAGGTAGGCCGCGTCATGCCAGCGGGGAGGCGGTAGGTGTTGGGATTGGTGTGGCTGGCCTCCTTTTTATTATTCGTTGACGTTGTGGTACACCTCGTTCACGTCTTCGTTATCGTCGAGCGCCTGTGGTCGCGGCATGAGTGGTCAAGATATGATTCTCACGTACATCGATCAACCCGTGAAAGGCATCGGCTGCATCGCCCGTCAAATCGATAAATTCCTGTACATAAAACACAGCGTCACACACCAAAGAGAGACGTCCTGACCTTGGGGTTGTAAATCATCGAGCACACGTGCGGGTGGAGGCCCATGTCGTTCAAATGCGTGCGCACAGCAGCCAAGTCATTCACGTCGCACGTGATCTACGACCGCGTCAAGATACGTTGCATGCCAAAGTCTTCAACCTGCGCGACGGCATCGCGGAATTCCATGTCGTCCGCGCCGGCTTCAATCTACATCCAACTCGCGGTCACTCAAGTCGATCGAGCATCGTCCTGTCCTTACCGCCACGTTCATGACGCTGTCTTCGTTCCATGCAACGGCACTGCCTTCTTCCGGTTGGTTTACCTGGCGACAGCAGACTCACAACATGGTGATGCTGTGTCTGGTCACAGTACCTCCAAGTACCCCTTGCGCTCAAACATCCATGCTACCGATCCATTGGCGCCCAAGTTGCCGCCATTCTTGCTCAAAATATGGCGCAATGCCGGGGCCGTGCGCTTGCGATTGTCCGTCAACGCTTCAATCTGCACGGAGTCATGAAAGGGTTATGGACACCGCCGTACGATCAACGCGCTGCCGTTGGGTCCCGTGGCTTCGTACAAGACCGTTTCCGTGATGGCCCCGGCCTTGCCATCAACGCCGCGCTTGACAGCCGCTTCGATCTTGTCGCGGGGCATGTTGGACGTCTTGGCCTGCAAAAAATGTGAAAACGGTGTGCCGAAGCGAAACCATGCATGCTAACCTTGATGATGACTGACTCGAGGCGCTAGAGAAGCATGTGAAACATAGATCGAGAGAGATGCAACGTACAATGTTGTTCACGTCGCCATTGACCGACTTGGAGATGAACGTGAGTTCCTTGGCGAGCTTCCCAAAGAGAATGGTCTTTTTCTACAATCATCGTATTGAGTCGTTGTGGGGACAAGTAGATCGCACCGCATCCGTTGCGCTCTTCTTGCCGGCAATGGTAGGTCCACGCCCCATGAAGCGGCGCTGTTCCGCGTGGACAGCAGGGGACAGGAGCGTGGTCATGGCGCTCCATCGAGCCGTCACCTTTGGCATCATCACGATCGTGGTCAGAAACGCAATTTTCAAAATCGTGGGCTTGCGGCGTGCAAACAGTATCCGGAAGAACCGGATAACGAAACGGCCACAATTCGAAACGATGCCAGGCGCGCTCTTGCTCCCCGAGTCGCCTGACCTTGGCGCCAACTTCCGCGTGGCTACATTGGATGAGCTGGAGGCCGATGCATCAAAGAAGAGCATCGTCTATGGGATCGACATATTGGGCCACGGGTCTGCTGAGGTATGTAGCAGCCATCGCACCACCTTCCACTCATTCAACGTCGTTGTTGCAGGCGCAACTTCTCAAGACGCCGATCACGTCCGTCGCCCTTGTCCGAGAACACAAGCATACGCTCTACATAGCATACAACGAGGATGGAGAGGCCATCGGACTGCTGAAGGTCGGGCGCAAGCATCTCTACTACACTGTACCCGATCGTCTACGAATCCCGTCCCCATCGTCCTCGTAGAAGGCCAAGGGAGGATTTCTCGAAATCGACCCGCTTTGCCTGCTCGATTTCTACGTTCGACCTGACCTCCAACGCCATGGGATAGGCCTTGCGATGTTTCAGCACATGCTCGCGGTGCGTTGATGGCTTGCATCCGTCTTCATCACTACCACGAATACTAGAACGAACACGTGGGCGCACATGCCCTGGCGTACGACCGTCCGTCGCCCAAGCTCCTTCCCTTTCTCCGAAAACATTTTGGTCTGACCGACCACGTCGACCAGCCCAACCGATATGTCGTTTTTGACGCGTATTTCTCTAAGGATTGAATCTACACGGACGCGAGAAACGCTTGGAGCATCAAATCCGGGTCTTCCGGGACCTCTGGTTTCGACGGATCAAATGACGCGTGGATCTGCTGGCCGCCAAACCACCGTCCGTTCATGACCTTGAGGCACTCGATCGCAGCGTCGAGCGCGGCGAATTCCACGGCCACATCCTGTGTCTCGGCGCGGATCGACACCTGTCCACACATGATGACGTCCAGCGTCGAGGAATCTCTACCTGGACGACGGTGCCATATTTCGAGCATTCCCCATGCAAATCTTCTTTGACGTCGAGGAAATCGTCGGAAGTTGTCTCGGCGTCCAGGATCCCTCGGAGGACGACAGACCGCGACGGCTGATCCAATGTATGCTCGGATGGCATGGTCGAGGGAGGTGGAGCCGCCTGTGACGCCACGTCGACGGGGGGAGGCGGCGGCGGCACCGCATCTGTCATTTGAACACCCAACTCTTGTTGCATCTCCTGGAGGAACGAGTCGACCAAGACTTGGGCTTCGTCCACTGGCGGGGACGTCGTCGTCGGTGCGTCGGTGTCGATGGCTTCTTTCTTGGCCGAGTATTCGGCGGGCGTGGCCCTGCCTCGTCATGAGATGAAAAATCCTGCACTCGTGTCGTACGTGATGCGGACGCCAGGCTTGATCTCACAATTGTGCAACTACACCGTTGAGAATGGACGTGCAGACCCGCGGTACCTTGGCAATGGCGGCTTCCATCATCGCAAACGTTGCAAACACAACCAAGGCATCTCCCTATGCAGCACATGACTACGTGCGACGGAGAGTCACTACCTTGAGACTACCTCGGTCATCTTTGTAAAACTTGACGCGCTTGACGCGACCCAGCCGGTGACACAAGCTCTCTACGGATGCCGGTGACGTCAGGAAAGTCGTCTGGGAAGCGAGCGTGTACCTAGCTGCTTGCATGCCATATACGTCGTCAAGCCCGTGACATAGACGCCCGAGTTTTTGTCGGTTTTCTTCTTCCCCGAGCCACTACCGCCTCCGCCCTCGGCCGGTGCATGGAGCCGGGCTTGAGCTTTGGCGACTGCGTCGGCCCTCGCGCGATCCAATCTGCAAGAAGTCTCATCAAGAGGACGACTAGAGGCGATATACCGTTCCAGATATTCAAAGTTCTTCTCCAAAGCAGCCTCAATGCGGTCGGCCTCGCGGTCCAAGATCCTCTGCATGGAGAAACTGTTCATGGTGGCGGCGAATGTCGAATTTCTCACATGGCGGCCCGCGGATCGATGGTTATCCGGATCCGGACTTGGTGGTAGCAATCCGGATGTCAATGTCTGTATCCGGAAGAATTCCCCGCGAACGCCGACGATTTGTATCGCCAAGACAGGACGGGAACATCATGGGAAACCAAACGTCTGCACCCATCGACGGCGCCGCGCCCGGCGATCCTTGCGCGACGGCACTGCAAGCATACCTCAAGTAAGGGCATGATTCTCCGCTTGTTGTTGAGCGCTATGTACAGCTGCGTGGATGTGAAGACAAAGGAAAGCGGTGGCCTTCGGGATGGCGACGAATGCGAGGACGAAATCAAAGCGTACAAGCAATGCCGCCTCGACAACCGCAAGAAGAAGCCCGCCGATGCCGCCCCAGCTTCGATGTCCACTGCATAAGAAATATCCGTGTGGTGTCCGTCATACATCTGATCGTGTATCAACCTGATCTCTCCCGTCGTCAAGCCGCCCGCTGCAGGGTCGCAACGTCAACTCGCATGAGACCACCAACCAACCCACAGCCCACTGTAGCCTCTTTCTTCATAGACTAGTCAATGTGTCCGCGGCTCGAACGAGGCGGCGGCGGCAGCGCCATGTGCAGTTGCATTTCTATTTACTATTAACAATGGGACGACGATGGGCACGCGGGATTAAAACTCTTCTTCGTCCGAGTCGTATTCGTCGTCGGGCGACGAGAGACGGGTGGCAAGGAGCGGGATGACGTCGCGTTGGGTCCTCGGCGGCGGGCCGTGTGCGGCGGCGGCGGCCTTGCTCGCATCATGTGTCTCGAGGAGGTTCCTGGAGAGGTTGCGGATGAGCTTGGCGCGTTCGCGGATGCCGCTGGACGAGTTGAACGAGTCGACGTCGTCGTTCCAATCATGGATCGAGCTGTTCTCAGTGTCGAGGAGACTGTTCTTCCCCGCGTCGTCATCCGCTTCTTCCATCATCATGACGATGCTGCCCTTGGAGCGCCGACTGCCGTCGTCGAGCGACAGCGCCTCCATGTGGCGTGGCAGGTGCGGCGCGTGCCGCGTCGACATGGGCGGCGACGACGACTTAGTTGACAAATTGTTGGTCATGTTCATGGGCGCACTGCGCTGTCGACTCGCGATGGGCATGGCCGGCGTCGGTTGAGGCTGTCGCTCGTGGTGCATGGAACGTTCTGTGTTGGCGCGCTGCAGGGGTGCGCGGGAGATGGCGACGTCGGGGGTCGTCGTCTGTTGTGTCTGGATGGAGGTGGGGCGCGCAGGCGGGCCGAACGACGCGGCTTTCGGTGGCAATTGATCGCGCACGGAGCGGGCGCTCTGGTGCGTCGGGTACCCGCTGTCGTGGGTGGGGGGCATCGTCAAGGGACGTTGTTGTGTGGAGGCGGCGGCGCTCGTGGAGGAAGCGTCACCGCGGAGCGAGCGCGAGGAATCCATCGGCATTTTCCCGCCCAGAGGCTTGACGCCGTTGCGGGTCATCATGCGCCTCCGGGTCGAGTCGCCGCATATTCTGTTGTTCGCAGGGTACTGCAGGAGCGATGTCTTCGCGCCGGCGTTAAACGACATGGAGGACAAGGAAGCCGTCGACTCGTGTACTGCTGCTGCTGCTGCCAGTATCTCCCACACGGAAGAGGATTTCGACCTGGCCGTTGTCGGCGTGTGTTACCGTAACATACTTTATCCGCATCCCAGCAGCGATGCGTTTTTTGTTTAAACGCCTTTCAGGCGGGTTAGTACACTGTAAAAACACCTTCTGCGACGTTGGCGTGAGATGATGGCACCGATCGGCTGCCTTGCCGCTTGTCCTGTGGTGACTCCAGGCCCTCGTCCAGGTCTCCTTAGCCTCATGCCTCGCCTTCGTCCATGAACATTACGTTCATGCTCAATCCAAGGAGAAACAAAGCGCTGGGGGTATCCACAACAGAAGCACACATAGACCAGCACTTGGACAAGGCAAAACGACTATATTTTGCCATTCTTCCCAACAGATAGCTTGGTTTTTATATACTTCTCTTTAATGTACCCACGACACTTGGCTGTCACCACATTCTATACAAATATCAAGCTTCAACCGGTCAACATGTCGCCAAATATATGCAAATACACAGTTGACTATCGTTACCAGAGCATTTCGCAGGCGCTACAAACGGGTTTGGCAACCCCCACAGGCGCACAACGTGGGCCTTGCCTAACCACCTTGAAAGCGCAAGTGAACTCCCACGGGGTCATGGAAAGGGTCCATGCATGAGGATGCTTGCCATGATGCGACATCAGGCCCTAGGCCGTCGCCGCCGTCGCTGCGGGATGCACCTCGCTCGTATGCGTTCGTCCTGACACCGCCATGTTGCATTTTTTGGAAGAGGGATCTGCACACCATGTGCTCTCTCTGGCTCGTTAAACCCACTAGCAACACGTTAAAGATAAAAACGTTGTCCATCTGTGAAACATGGCACCGAGTGTGTATACCAGGAGAAGAGAATGTCACCTATGCGAGTGCGTCCGTCGCGCCTCTTATGCGCGCGCGCGACAGAGGGAGCGTCCGTCCATCTGCGCATGATCGCATGGGGAATCTCGCAGCGGCAGGCACGAGCTGCATGTCCTGCTTCGGTCGTGGCCTGATGGCATCAGGGGCACGATATTTCGATCTTGTATCTCCTCTCGAAGCTAGCTGCGGCGGCGGCCCCATGCGCACACACGCATCGTCTCATAAGTTCATTCATTCCTAACCATAATCGTCTATTCTGTTGTGGGATCTCACTCCCGTCCGCGGCGTCCGTCGTCGGCGTCGTCCGCAGCGGCGTCTTCGTCGTCATCGCTCTCGATGACGTCAAAGACATAAATAAGCTCCAGTCGACTCTTCTCGTCTGGAAATCGCAGCTTCTTGCTTCCAATCTTGCGCGGGAGGTTACCGTCGATGTCGCGGAACTCGGCGGGGATACGATTCCGCGCGTCCTTCAACTTGCGGCTCAGCTGGCCCTCGGCCGTCCGCTTGCGGATGTTCTTGGCGCGGTTCAAGATGTCCCCCGACACCTTGACGCGGTGCGCGCCGCCGCTCGCCGATTTGAATCCGCCAAGGAACGCCACGACATTCTTGTTGACATGGACGGCGGCCTTCTGCTGCTCGCGCACGCGCGTCGACTCGGGTGCATGCGACGATACCAAGTCCACATTCCGCAGCGAGCTGAAGATGCTGTCGTCTTGGTCAATGTCGATGTCGGCGTCGGCGTCGACAGGCGGTAATGGCGGTGCTGGTGGCGCGGGGGTCGCGGATGCAGACTTGGGCGGATCGATCTTGACTTTCAACACGGAAACGAGTGGCTTGGGGGTCTTGACTGGCGTTGTCGTCATCGGCGGCGGCGGCGACTGCGGTCGTTCGGGCGAATTGGACTTGGACCTGGATGGGGACACGTCCGATCGCTGTTTACACCACGACGCGGGCTTGAAGAGATCCCTTGGCTTGGCCGACGAGGACGTCAGTGGGAGAGACATGGTGGCGCTGGGCGGTACGATAAACTTGGCGGGCAGCGACATGGTTGCGCTCGGGGGGTCGACAAAGGCGGTGGTCGGGAGGACATAGGCAGCCGAGTCTTCGAGCGTCTGTGCGAGTGTGCTAATGTAGTCAGGGTGTGCACGCCGCGACGTCGTTTTCCGAAACCCGAGGAGACCGTTTTTCGGGTTCACGCGCAATTTCATCGCGTTTGCCTTGGCGTATGTGTGTCTAAATTCTTCTTTGGGTGGCGCGACGGCCTCGTCTGCCTTGGCTGCGGCATCGCTCGCGTTGGAGGTTGTGTCGTCTGTCTTTAGCATCTCTTTCCAGTTCATGCACATGGAGACGGGGGTGTCGATGTCGATTTCAAACTCGGGCACGTCGTCGTCTTCGTCGTCTGTGAGACTATTGCCTGCTGATGGGGAGCTCATGCTTCGCCCGCGGGAGAACCCACGGAGGATTGACGTGCGCGACGGGGTCGAGGGGGGCGGCGGCGTTTTGTCTACGACACTACACCGGTCGTTTGTGTCTACAGAGCGCATGTGAGACCGGTGCATGGCAGATGCAGCTTACCAATGGCGGGCGATGGCACCTTTTTTGGCGACACTGGAGCAGCAGTCGGCGGCATGCGCATCGGCTTGAAGAAGATCGTGGCCATGCCTGACACTCTCCAAGAATGAGGATGAGGAACTGCTGCAACGCTAGGCGAAACATGCGAGGCCCTCTACCTGGCTTTTACACTTGGAATTTCTATGCCTGCTGTCTGCGAGGAATTCTCCGGATATCGTGTATTCGGATGCCGGAAGCCATCCGGATAAAGAAGCCAATCGGCGCCGCGTCTCTCGCTTGCCACGACGCCAGCTGGTACGGTGGCGTATCTTGTGTCACATGTGTCGCAAGACCTATTTAATATTAAATAACTCTCTACCTACTGGGGACGTGTTTGGTGGCATCAATTTCATTTAATTCGACACAATAAATGAAGAATGCGAAAAATAAATTCAGCCGCAAAGCGCCAGGAAGGTTTCGAACATCGCCAAATGCTGGCTCGTTCGCGGAAGTGTATCTCTCCGCGGTGATTGGGATCTGCCGCCGCTTCGGACTGCGAGGCGGCGGCGGCAAAGGCATATGGAACACCGCGTGGTTGGGTTACTATAGAGCACAAGGTGGAGCGGGGAAGGGAGGAGAGCAGCAGCAGCAGCAAACGAACGGGCAGAGGTGGTGACCACCAGCTGGACGCCACACAATCACGGAAATTCACCCCACCACATGGGCCGGCTCGCAATGTTCACGGTCCATCCATCATGGCTGACTGTTCTGAACCCGCCCGCAGAGTCCATGCGCACGCGAGTGCGCCGTGGGCTGCTGGAGCGGCACACGGCGCCATGGGCGGCACACTCGATCTCTCACACGGCACAAGACTCAATAAATACGACATCCATGTTGTTCAACCCCGCGCATCACCGCCACCGTGCTCATCTTCCATGTCGTCGTCCACGAGATCATCCAGCGGCTGGAGCACATACTCGACCTTCTTGGGGGGCTGGTACCCGAGGACCGACGACGCACTCGACTCGGACTGCCCACATGATCAGTCGCACCACCACCATCAAGACGTACCTCTTCGCGACGGATGCGGTGCGTGGCGCTCGCACGAAATGCATCTTCCGCCACGGGTTTGTCCTCGACGATCGTCGCATGGGCGCGGTAGTACAAACTCCCCGCGATCGTCAAGAGGCTGTGGATGTTTTTCCCCACACGAAAGATGTCGGACGTCGCGGACGGGAGGAGGAGGCAGCATTTGATTTCCGTCGAGAGACCAAAGTGTTGTCGCGTCGGGAGCCGTCCCATGTGCGTGTGGATGTGGACGAGTTCGTCAAAGTCGCGTTTCTTGGTCGTCGCGCTACGCAGATGGACGTCGTCGTCTCCACCTCATGACATTGTCTACCTCGCGGCCGAGCGGAATTCAAGCAGCTCGCCAAAGCGGCGATTGAGCAGATGGCCGTGGAGGACCGAGCGCCAGACCATGTCGAGGTCGCTCGCGGGGAAGAAATGGGCCTACGCGTCAAGTGTCACGACGAGCGGATGGACGACGCCGAACAAAATAGCCTGGGGCATCCGCTTGTTCCATCGTCTCGTGCGACCGCTTGGCTCGCATGGACACGGGTGGCGCCACGACGACAGGCATCGACGCAGTGTCGGTCGGTGGGGGTGCCGCCGCCGCCTGGAGGTGCAGCTTCGCTTCCGCCGCGGCCTAGAACGAGCAACCTCGCATGGGACGACTTCGCGCACGAGGGAGATGATACCTTGTCGGCGACGGCCGTGTTGAGAAGCGCCACGCGGTGGTGCGCCAACTTGCTCAGCGATATGTTGAGCAGTTCTGCAGAGGGTGAGCCATGGACGAACACGTCGACGTACCAATCATGGATTTTTGCATGATTTGATCGTCAAATGCGACCCAGAAGCGTTGTTCCTTGCTGCCCTGGGCATTCTCGCTTGGTGAGATCTTGGTCCGCGTCGTCAACGGCGGAATGCGGCGCTCCATATACGCAGGCCCGCCGCCGCCGCCGCCACCACCATCTTCATCCCCCGAATCAAAATACATGTTGTCTTCATCTTCGTCATCTTCTTCATCTTCGTCGTCGTCTTCTTCGTCTTCTTCGTCTGACGGACCATGGTCATCCCCGGTCGTGGGAAGCGAATTGAACGGCGGAAGAGCGAGGGCTGTCGGCGGCTCAGTGGGGGCGGTCCGCGCGACCGCGCCATTTCCTGTGTCACCCCCTTGTACAACCACCTCCTCTCCGTCAATTAAAGCACCTTCGTCGCCAGCAGCGTTCTCAAGCTCATGCCAGTCGTTCTCACAAAGCCAGTCCGACGCCGCTTCGACGTTTCCTTCACAAATACCAATCTAGTGAGCACATGTCCACATCAGTCCTTCTCAGCCCAGATCCATCGCCCAAGAAGGACAGCACCTACCACACGCTCAAGGATATGTTGCGGGATATCGGGAAATATCTGCGCGAGAACATCCATGGTGCAGACGACAATGACGGCGGCCGCGCAAATAAAGCGGCAACACTATTTTGCGAGGAAGGGGGGCGGAGCCGGATAACTATCCGGTCAGGTGGCCTGCATTCCTTAAGCATACGACCAACAGTCTCGGGTCATTTCAAAATAAAATGCGCGGGATCCGACAGGCGATGACTGTATCCATCAAGCGGCAGAACTGCCGCAAGCATGAAGGCGACTCTTCCCGTCGCTGCGCGCCTCGACTCGCCCCCGATTGACGGCATGCGTGATTCGTCTCATCGTGGTGACAAAGGCGTTACAGTCGAAACGGCGGCGTCCCGACCTCGTGCAGTTTTCGTGTGCCGCTTCCACCGACGATGTCCAAGCCATCCAAGAGCGATGAAAGCGTCCGCGTCATGGTGCGCATTCGCCCCATGAGTACCAAGGAAAAGCAAGACGGACGTCAAACCGTGACCGTTGCGAGCTTTGAGCGCGCCGAGGTCACGATTTCCAATCCCGCCGGCGCCACGTCGGAACCGCCCAAGGCATTCACGTTTGACGCGGCGTTTGGTTCGCAGTCGACGCAGCAGCAAGTGTACGATACGGCCGCGACGGCAATTGTCGAAGCCGTCATGGACGGATACAACGGCACGATCTTTGCCTACGGCCAGGTCCTCTTGTGTTGGCACGATTTTCCCTTCTCATGCAACGAGGAGTAGACTGGCGCCGGGAAGTCCCACACGATGGAGGGATACCCTGATCCACCCGAGCAGCGCGGAATCATTCCCAATTCCTTCAAACACATTTTTGACAAGGTCCACCGTCGCCGCCCACTCGTCGAGCCGTCCACTTACCTTCCTTCCCCCTCAGGTGGCCATCACAAAGAAGAAGCAGATTCTCGTTCGCGCGTCGTACTTGGAAATCTACAACGAAGAAATCCGCGATCTCTTGTCCAAGGACCCGCGCGCGGGGCTAGATCTCAAGGAGGTATATAGTTCCCGTTGGTCGTCGATCATCGAGTCTTGATCCATCGCGCGTAGAACGTCGATTCTGGCGTCTATGTCAAGAACCTCACGGCTCAAGTCGTCAAAGATGCCGCGGAAATCGACGCTGTCATGCAGCAAGGTACATGACACTCTGGAGACATGCTTTTTCATGTCTTTATGCAGGGAAGAAGAATCGAAGTGTGGGTGCCACGATGATGAACCAAACATCGTCGCGATCGCATTCGATTTTTACGATTGTCGTCGAATGTCTCTCCGATGGCGTCGACGGCAAGGACCACGTGTGTGTCGGGAAACTCAACCTCGTGCGTCGTCGTCTCTCCATGCTCGTAGATTGATGGGGTGGTGTAGGTCGATTTGGCCGGTAGCGAGCGGCAGTCCAAGACGGGCGCGACGGGCGACCGGCTCCAAGAAGCCAACAAGATCAACTTGTCTCTCTCGGCGCTCGGAAACGTCATCTCGGCGTTGGTCGATGGCAAATCCAAGCACATCCCGTACCGCGATTCCAAGTTGACGCGGTTGCTTCAAGACTCGCTGGGCGGGAACACCAAGACCGTCATGATTGCCAACTGCGGCCCGGCCGACTACAACTACGAAGAAACGCTCACGACACTGCGGTATGCAAGTCGGGCCAAGCAGATCAAGAACAAACCCAAGATCAACGAAGACCCCAAGGACGCCATGATTCGAGAATTTCAAGAGGAAATCGAAGCGCTCAAGGCGAAACTCGCGTCGTTTGCCCATGGCACTCCTGGCAGCGGCGGCAGTGGCGGGAATGGCGGCACCCTCGTGGCTGAGCCCCAAGTCGAAGTCGTTGAGAAGGTGGTCGAGAAGGTCATCATTGAGAAAGGCATTAGCGAAGAGGAAGCCAAGAAGATTGCCGAGAAAGCCAAGCAAGAAATCGGCGACGTTCGAAAGCAAGCGCAGGACGAACTGAGCGCCGCGGCCAAAGACAATGCACTGGCCGAACACAACAAGCGCGAGATGGAGCTCAAGCTCGAAATGGAAGCCAAGCAGCAAGAGGAAATGGAAAAGCAGCAGCGCGCACTCGTGCTCAAGCTCAAGTCGATGGAGGCCAAGTTGCTCGTGGGCGGGGAAATCATGAACAAAGCCGCACAACAAGGTATGGACGACACGTACGCAGCGTGGATGAGTCTGGTGCAGAGGACGAGTTGCGCAAGACGAAACTCGAATTGGAAGAGCGCAAGCGACAGGAACTAAAACTCGCGCGCGAATTGGCCGAGCGCGAGGAATCCAACTTGATGAAGGAGGAACAGGTAGGAGGATCGACATCCAGCAACACCATCGAGGACGTTGGCATGGCTAGTATCAATCGCTCCAAGAAGAAGCCGAAGCCAAGACCAAGAAATTGAAAAAAGTGTTCAACAAAGTCAAGGAAGTGCTGGCGGAAATCAAGCAAATGGAAAAGGCCCATGGCCCCGTAGGACATCGTGTCGTCGATGCAATCGAATGACGCGGCCGTCGTAGGAACGAGAAGACTTGCTCGACACAATTCGCGAATTGACGGCGCAACTCAAGCTCAAAACACTCATTTTGGAGTACTTTATGCCGCGCGAAGCCGCCACGATGCTCGAAAACGCCGCGCAGTGGGACGACGAAGAAGACAGCTACCGCCTCGACCATCTAGAGCTTTCCGGTCATTTGCATCATCCCTTGTGTGGCGTTGTGGTTGACATCATCTGTGTAGGCAATGCCTTGCGCCCCCGCCAGCGCCCGGCATCGGCCAGTGGTCTCCGTCGACCGGAAACCGCGTCTGAAAAATCCCGCAAGGTGCTCGTCCTGTGCCAATGCGACGGTTGACGTGGTCATGATGGTAGAAATACGTCTCGGAAGAGGACTCGCAAGGGCCTGAGATGGAAGTGCACATTGAACGCAACCAATATCTCGTCTACACGTCTGACGACGACGGCGAAGGGTACGCGCTCGCCGAAGACAAGATCGTCAACCCCGCGGTTGTCAAGGAACGTCCGAAAACGTCCAAAAAATCGTCCAAAAAATCCAAAGACGCAGGCACCAGTTCGTCCAAGCGTCCCGACACGGCCAAGAAGCGCTCGTCCAAGGAAAAATCGGCCGCGTGACGACCGCCTCGTCTCACTTGCATGTTTCAGCCTCCTTTTGCAGGACTTCATGTGCTCCTTGCGTCACATTCCTGTCGTACTAATAGCACATTCTCCAAGTGTCTGTGTCGGTTTCACTCCTCCCGAGTCAACCTTCATGTTCACTGTGTCCCCGTCGCCTTCCTTTTCGTCCTCCTCGGTGTCACTGCGCTCGACTCTGTCGACAACATTTCTAGCCGGAACAGAAAACTGTCCTGTCTTCGCAATGGTGACAGATAGCTGCTTTAGGAACGAACGATCCGATTGCGGCGAGAGGACGCTCTTAGGCCGTGAGCGAGGCCACACGGTCCTCAAACGTCGTGTTGCCCAAAGCGGTGGTGGACCGCATGGTCGATCGATCGACGCACGGCGGCGCGATGCCCCGCAGCGCTCGGACGAGGACGTCGTGGAAAACTTGACAGGCTTTGGTTTGCCGAAAGGTCGCAACTTGGGCCGTTGAGAGACGCTTGTTCTGGAGTAGGTCGGGCGCTGCGATGCCTGGTTGCGTTAGTACGACACGAAGGACGAATATGACGTACCCACTGCCTGGGCGCAGTTGTAGCCAGACATGTCCATCGCAACGGGCGCGACGGCCAGTTGGACAGTCCCCACAGGGCACAACTGGAGCGGTTCGCCCACAGCAGCAGCCAGGACGAACGAAGCAAGGACGATAACGAGCATGACCAGATGACAAATGAAATATATGTGGCAGGGGAAGCCATCGTGTAGAAACAGAGGTGGCGATCAACAACAAACAACGACGACGGGGGATGCTTTTTACAGTTGAAGATACCCACAGACACGCGTTTACACCATGATTGCGTCCGTGGTTGCGAGCGATTACGGCATGGGAATGGCCGTCCGGGGCGTCTCCTGGGCGTGCAAGACAATTCCCATGTGCGAATTGAACCCATGTGGACACATCTTTTGCTTCATGGCCTTGAGTACTTGGTTGCCATATTTGATCAGCGTGCACTCGAGCCAGACAGAATGGCGTTTCCAATACTGCTTGTTGGCATCGTCTGGGTATTTCTCGGCAATCGACGACCATTCCGTGGCCGGTGGGAGCTTGAAGAGCATGCTGTCGCATTTTAAAATATCCGACGGGATCCGGTACTTGTAGTACATGTACCCTTCGTTGACGTTGTCGGGGGCGCCGTAGTACATGGCATAGTGGATCCCCACGGGCGGGTCTCGAGGCAAATGGACGTTGAATGGATCGCTGCATGGGTTCACGCCCATGTCACTTTCTTCGAGAAACTGCCAGTACTCGGTGTTTTGAAACTCGGGCGTCGCTGGGCCCAAGTGTTTGAGCAGCGTGTGCTTGACGTTCTGGTTGGCCACCGACGCACCGTACGC